>VZTN01030640.1:0-251579 GCA_013400515.1 Erpornis zantholeuca
TCACTGTTCCTCTGCTTGCATATTCCTTCATTCCATCCTTCTGTCAAGGCAGTCTAGGAGCAGTTTGCATTTCTAGACATTATATAAATACATTGATTTAGTAAGATGTTGCTGCCATACAATGGACTTTTAGTTTTAATGAACTAATGAGATATATGTAAATTTCATCATGCAGGGGCCTGTGTCAATGTTTATGCAGTTATGTCAAAACCTATGAAAGCACTTGCCAGAGTTTTCTGTTCTCTCCCTCCCCAAAGTTTTGCCATGAGTTGCCACGTTAAACTTACTTTTTAATGGAAGCAGAGTAGGAAAGTGCTGTATGCCTACTGAAGTAGCCTACTTTCTGTCAGTATTGTTTTAGCCCAGTTCATTACGTAGCAGTGTTAGGTGTTCAGTTCAGATAAAGCTAGTTCTTTGCAAAACATGAGAAGATAACATCCTTTTAAGTGCACAAATTATTTTTACCTTGTAATCATTCCTTTTATAATCAGTAAGATAGGTTTTTATGTTGAGGCAATATATTTTTTTAGGTCAGCTAATTTAGTTGGGAACAATTTTCTCAGCTTTTAACAGCTAAGCTAGATCTCAAAATCAGGATAGAAGAATTCTTGCACATGCTTCTGTTAAAGGATGCTCCTTTAACAGATATTTACAAGAAAATAGAGAACAAAGCAATCTCATTCCCTCTACGTACCAACTGAATGATGAACTGCAGTGTCATAGCATTGACTCAGATATTTGTATGCTTACTGCTGCCTGACTTTGTTTATGTGGACCTCTATTTCCTATGCCAAGCTATTGAAGGTCAGAGGCCAATTGCATTTCCTTCCATCCAACCATGGAATGTAAAATAAAGCAAATGTAGTCTATGGAATGTTACTTTCCTTCTGTATACTAAACATTTTAGGATTATGAATTTAAATCTAACCTAATAGACCCAGTCTATTCTTACCTCTAAATAAATAAGATCTTAGAGAATAGGAATTTAAATTAACAGCTAGCTTTCACAAGGCTTGTTTAAAATTTTAACAATTTGTATTAATGTGAGATCTTGATCTGAGGACACAGAAAATATGTTACCATTCTTCTTGATCATGTATGTAGTGAAAGCTCAATCTGGTTTTAGATCTACAGATAATAAACTATTACTCTATCTGATATTTGTTGTCTTTTTAGGTATACCAATAACAGTGCCACCACCAGGTAAATTTGCTTAGATTTTTTTTCCACATTTGGTTAAGAGATGAAAACTTAACTGATGTGCAACTTATCAACTTCCTTTCAATCATATAAAAGGTTATATATACTAAACTATATGTGTATATTTTGATGCCAGGCAGAAGAGAAATTGTATGAAAATGCTGTTGAGTAGTGGACCTAATCAGCCGGTTTCCTAGATATATATTTCCTTCTTTTTTGAAATATTTTTTTCTCAGCTATGCAGTAAATAGTTTTGATTGTTGTTTATTAAGTATTGTTAGATACTTAGGAATTTGTCCATGCTTCCAAATGATCATATTTTTAAGAATGATAAAGTTTTGAATTTGAAGCACTGATAATGTATATTTAATGTTTTGCCTTTGTCAAGCTGAAAAGTAGTTCTTAGTCTTACAAAATAAAATCACTTTACATGGAAATAATTTTTGCATTGTTCTCTCTGGGATTTGTTTGCCTTCGTATGCTTAGCCTAGTTCTTTTATGTGTTTATGGGTGTTAGTTTTTTTCTTTCTCTCCTCCTTACCTAATTTATTGTTACAGGTTTTCCACCACCACCTGGCGGTCCTCCACCTTCCCTCATACCCACAATAGACAGGTGAAATCTGTTTGAAATCTTACTAAGCAATCTATCAGAATTCTGTTATTTATTACTGAAATAAATGAATAAGCACTCTTGCATTGCCCAGTGTTTTATGGATTTGCATCTGGGAGAGGTGAGACAGCTTCAGATTTTTGCAGTAATTTTACAGAAATGTTACTAATCTCACCTCCCAACATATTCTTTGAGTAGGTTACTTGGCCACTTATTAGTTTAGTTATGACACAGTATCAAAATGACAAATCAATTGCTTTTGATGGTATATCAATGCCAAGACCTAAGGTAATGATTGTTAAAATATTCTTCAGTAGTCTGATGGCTTGTTTATGTGAACTCTATACTTTTCGGCAATCATATCCTTTTTTATAGATGTCCAGAAAAATTTGAGCACAGATGCAAGCCCTCATAATCTATAGGAAGTGCCACAGAAGAGTCCCACAGAATCCAAATTTGTATTTCTATTTTGTTCTAAGTGTTCAGCTGTAACAGGCCTAACAGTACTTTTTCAATACTGTGTTTTATATGCATTTATATGTATGTGGATACATATATTTGTATATATAGATATAAATACATAAAAGGAGGAAAAAGGTTGGCTGGCACAGTCCTTGAAATATATTTGTATTTTGCTGGAGGCCAAAACCAGGTCATATACAAAACTCATTTGAGATGGTACAAGCCTCTTGTCAGTCCTCTGGATGTCACTGAAGGGAGACACACACATCTGTTTCTTTGAAACAAAAATTCTGTTAAAATGTATCCTACAGGAGGATGATGGTAAATCTCAGAGAAAATCTTCATGTGATTTCATTGAGAAAAAATCCTAAGTTATTACATTATATGTGCATGAAAGTAAATTTATTACTTTTTATTGACGGTAGTTGTAAATGAGTGCTGCTTCTGATTGTATATATTGTATATAATGTATATATTATAGATATATGTATTGAAGGAGGTAGCTTTGTTGCTAAAGCTGAGTTTTTACATTTATCTTTAACATTCTCTAACTGGTTGTGCATGTATTTTCCACAGTGGGCATTCTTCTGGCTATGATGGTCGTTCTGTCCGTGCATTTTCATATGGCAGTGGTAAGTAAGCAAGCTTGCTGGCTTTGGAAATTTTGACCAGTGTGATATCAAATTGTTTGGTACACTTATGAGGATTTTAGCTAGAAGACTAAACAGGTCCTGTCAGTATTTCATTATAAAAGCTCATTGCTGACCATTGTAAATGATACACGCTGTTGCAAATTTTACCACTATTGGTAAATACTGTTGTTTTGCTTATTAATTTATATACTGCATATCTTTTCCTGCTGCTTTTGCAGAACTGTGGTTTTGAAACTTTATATACCATTATATGGACTGCAAGTCAGGGAGAATTTTTCAAGGATTTAAAAGCAAGAGAACAAGTACTGTTGAGATACCGTAAGAATTTTAACCAGTAAGACCAATCATTCAGAAATCCTGGCTGATGTACCTCTCCTTTGAAAAACTGTTTGTATAAGACACTATAATCTTCAGCTGTCCTATTGCAAAGTCAGTCTTTTTTTTTTTCTTTTTTTTTTTTTTTAAGTAATTACTTTTATGGGAAAAAAATCTGATGCTGGAAAACTTGACTTTATGTTTTTTCAGTAAAAGCGAAATAAGTGTGAACTAAAATAAAAGTGTCATCATGTGCCACCAAATGGGCATCCACAGAAAGTATGCTGAGTTTATGCAAGTATGCTGCAGCACAGCTCTGCTTCTTGATCTGAAGAAGAAAATAGGAAGATAAAGTAGATAGAATTATAGAATGATACGGGTTGGAAGGAATCATCAAAGATTATGTATTTCCAGACTCCCTGCCGTGGGCAAGAATGCCTTTCACTAGATGAGTTTGATTGAAGTCCTGTCCAACCTGGCCTTGAACACTTCTAATGGTGGGGCATCCACAACTTCTCTGGGCAATCCCCACTGCCATCATCATAAAGAATTTCTCCCTTATGTCCAATCTAAAGCTACCATTTCTCAGAGTAGAACCATGGCCCCTTGTCCTGTCACTACAGGCCCTGGCAAAGGGTCTCTCTCTATCTTTCTTTCTTATAAGCCCTCTTGCAGTATTGAAAGGCTGCAATAAGGTGTGCCTAGAGCCTTCTTTTCTCCAGGCTGAGCAACCTGAACAACATAGGAGAGATGTTCCAGCTCTCTGATAATTTTTTGTGGCCCTCCTCTGGACCTCCTCTAACATATCTTTGTTGTACTGGGTTCCCAAAGGCTGGATGCTCCATATAAATCAATACTCCAGGTGGAGTCTCATGAGGGCACACAAAGAATCACCTCCCTCAGCCTGCTGGCTACTCTTCCTTTTGATGCAGCCAGGATACAAGTGGCTTCCTTGTATGTACAAGGGCTACAAACTCACATTGCTGACTCATATTTAATTTTTGTCCGCCAATATCTCCAAACCCTTCCCTTCAGGGTTGCTTTGAATCAGTTCATCACCCAGTTAGCATTGACATTGAGGATTGCCCCCACCCAGATGCAGGACCTTGCATGTTTCCAATCACTACCTCTGCCTTCAGTTCATCTGCCATCCAGCTCCTAGTGCCTTTTCTTTCAGCTGAATTCTATTGCCATGCTTCTTGTTCCTTTGAACCCTAGCTGGTGAGAGGAAAAATTGTAGGGGAAGTTTTGTCCATTTCTGAGAATGTGTGATGTTCAGCACAGATCAAGTATTCAGTAAATCTATTTCCCAAATGTTCTGAAGTCTTAAGCATGGATATACAAAATGACAAGTTGTAGCAGTTCATGGAGTAACAAGCAGTACTTTGTTCACATTGTAAGGATCCTCATCAGTTAGCAAAGGTTTGCTTTCATGTGTTGGAAGCTTGTTATGTTTAATGAATTCTTGAAAACGAATTCATAAACGTCTGTTTTACACAGACTTCTTTTTTACCAGTAATTGAATTGTGTTTTCTGAAGTTTCAGCAAAAAGTTGAAAGCTGAGGCGTACAACTCAAGCCATGAGAGTATCATAACATATGTGGCATCTATTACATAGTCTCCAGTCTAGATGTTTTTCACTTTGATGTCTCTTTTGTTAGAATTTTCTATTCTGTCAAGTATTGTCAGGGACATAAGAATATTTCCAAGTTTTATGTTTACCTTTAGACATGGTGGCATGCTTGTGTTGTTGCAGCACCAGTGCTTGAGGATGACTCTTACCATGATCATGCCAACATTGAATTTGAACTTCTTCAGCAGGGTTAAAAATTGTTTGCCTTTATATGACAATGGAGACCAAGGAGCACAGCCTGTTCCTATCTTCCCGGTGTGCTTCCAGTGTATGTGGTATCTCCACTGCAGCAAAAGCTTTCATATTTGCTGCACAAAGCAATTGTCTTTTCTCTAAGCTGTCTGTATCATACAGACTTTTGAATCTGTGGAGACTCAGTGGGATTTTATCAGTGTTGCTCATCTCATAGTGTAAGATGTTTTCCTGGTCAGCCTCACACTCTTGCAGTCCCTGTTGTGCAATGCGGTTGCTGGTCAGTATTTAGCAGTGCTCTCTATGAATCAGAACTTGGGGACATTGAGAGCTCCACAGCACAGCAGGGTACAGATGATCACTGTGTTTTACAATCACTAAGTGTATTTATTTAATAGTTGCTTTGGATGATAGTACTGAATCTCCAACCTGATGTCTTCTTTGACAGTTTGTGCATGTCCTAGCTTTGTCAAAATTGCAGGGGAAGATGTGCAAATGGAACACATAGCAAAAAGTACCATTCTTGATTAAGGTTCTAGCCCTTCTTCTGCCTGTTCAAATTCTTGAGCTCATGCTTTGGTGTTTCTTCCCTTGTGGTCGGTCAGATTTCCCATTGCAAGCTCTTTAGGAAGGTTATGCTGTAAAATAATGTTCTTAACTTGTAGCTTCAAGAATGTCTGTTTCGTTTTTGTGCTCTTCCACCACATCAATGTGGTTTTGTCAATTTGGTCCTAAATTCTTTCACAATTCAGTGCCACCTTCACCATCAGATCTTTGGCTTTGCTTGAGCTGCATTTGATCAGCCACTGAAGTGCCTTGTATCAGATGCTCATTTGCTTTTCTCTCAAGCAGTTCTCTGGTCCATGCTCTAAATGTTCTTCGTTTCTTAGGAACTTGGAAGACATCTAACATTACAGAAACAGTTTGAGAATCAGTATTTTTTGAGGCACAAAGAAGAAGCATTAAATAGTTTGCCTTATGCCAAGAACATTTCTGTTTTTAAACTATCTCCAAAACAGGACTCGTGTCTCCAAAACTAGTAATTATTCAAAGCTCCCTTCCTGTTTTAAAAATAAAATCAGAATTAAATTTTTGAAGTGTCTTTCTTCTTGTAGAAGTTATTTGGATGATCCATGTAAAAATATTAGAACTGATAAATTACTTCATTCAATGTAGTAAAAGCAGAACACCAATTCATACTAGAAAGTAAACTTCTTGTGTGTTGTGAGTAATTCCTGATGAAAATCTAGATAAAACTGTGCAGTGTGTCAAATCACTGTTTTATCTTATGTTCCTGGGGTAGAAATACTTCTGTCTGATGAGAATTACTCCAGATGTGATCGAGTATCCAAAATTTATTGTAAAAGTTTATGCTACCATGAATAATTTATTTGTAGTATACATTTAAAGTTGAGTTTAAACTTTAGATCAGCATATGCTGGCAGCCAGTGTCTCATATACCATACATGTGTTGTTGACATAGTGGCAAGTCAAAGAAATTAGCAGTCTTTAAAGTCCAGCTGGTTTTTTTGCTATTTCTGGCTGCTTTCCTTCGAAGAATTTCAGGTCTTGGCAGTATAATGAACAGTGTAATATTGTATTAGGGCATTTTATTCTGTTAACCCTTCATTATGCCTGTAGACCTGAAGATGTCAAGCATTTCATTTGAGACAAAACCTTGTATAAATGCTTTTTTAAGGAATTACAATACTTTTCATTGCAAATGTATTTTAACAAAGAAGTGTTTTTTCCTGCTCCACTGCCTGCTCTAAAGGTCTTTTGTATTCCTCCTCTGGAAGCTTGGCAAACTGCTCTCTTAAGCTTCTGCCAAAGCTTTCTGGGGCAGGCATACCCCAGACATTACAGGCAAGGCAGTCTGAACATAGCTGTCAGCAGAAGCCACTGGTTTTATAACTCGACAGTATTAAAGCAGCAGTAACACGCTTTACATTGTTCAGTGGATAATTATGTTAATTGTACTGTTAATCTCTTTGTGACATCGTGAAGTCAAGTAAATATTGTTCTCATATTATAGATGATGAAGTGGAGCTCAAAACAAACGATTTATTGAAAGTTAGGAAAGCTAGCAAGGCAGATAAGCAGAAAGGGAGAAGTCCTCAGTACTGTAAGTCCGCTAGAGAGTGCTGTTTCCAGCTAAATACTCAGCCCTTGTTTTTCCTTTACAGGATGCGTTCACGGGACTTCTGGCGAGGGAGGGCAGGACAGAACAATTGGGGCATTAAAAGTAGTAGTTCTGTATTACATAGAAGTTGTCAAAAAGCAGTGGGGAAGCATGTTCCTTCTTCCCATTGATAGCTATCTAAAAAAGTTTGTGAGACAGTGTTGAGACTTCCTTCTTAACATCTTAACACGTTACTTCTAGATTAAGATTATGCTTAATTTTCTTAAACTGTTAACATTTTAGTGGTATTAGTGGTTGTGCTGAGTATTCATACACATTATCTTACAAAGCACAAGTGGGAGCGTTATTTCTTCTCCCCAGATTGAATTTGTTTCTAAAGCTCCTTTTGCATCTGTGATCAGAAAAGTATGACAAAGCACAGGATAGAATATAACTTAGTGAATGAGAACTTCATAGCTAATATTGTATTTTAAATACAATGATTTTAAAGTACAAGAGATAAAAATATTAGCATTTAGATATAAGGTTGGAAGTGTCCTTCTTTTTCTGAACTGTATTTTCAGAGCACCTGAGTTTCAAAGGCAGTTTTGTTTTCTGGTTGTTTTTGTTTTGTTGTTCTCCCAAAATCAAGCCATTTGACCACATAGAATCAGATTCTTTGAGCAAATATTTGCACAATTTTTTTTTCCCTTGAAGTGTTTAGACATTCTTTGGGGTACATACCCTGGTTTTGTACATCCTCATAAGAAGGATTTAAATGAGTGCCAGAAAACATTATAACCATCATGGAAAAAATGTAGTGTTTGCTTAGAATTAGCTCTAATCTGAAAGGGGAAGATTGAAAATTGCCATTGGAGGAAACTGACGAATGTGTTTTCATGCATAAGTTTCCATATGATATTTGTTTTTCTTCTTTCTAATACCTACCTCTCTTTCTTTAGTCACCTTTCCCCACCCTGCGGGTTCTGCACCCTCGTGGTCTAGTCTTCTGGACACCAGCAAACAGTGGGACTACTATGCACGAAGAGAGAAGGATAGGGAACGTGAGAGAGAGAGATCCCGAGATCGGGATCGCGACCGGGACCGAGACAGAGATCGAGACCGTACCAGAGACAGGGAAAGGGACCGAGATCACAGTCCGTCTTCAAGTGCGTTCAACAGGTCAGTGAAAGGTCTTAAACGTGCTGTAACTCTCTCAAAACCCTTGTCTCTGTTAAACAGTGTCCTTCAACATTCAATTTTAGCGTTCTGCTGCATATTCCAAAGAGCTGGATGGTGTGGCTGCCTCACCTTCACCCTTTTCTCTTGGAAACTATAATTCTAAATTTCTGCATGAAAAACAGAGGCAGAAAAAAAGGACAATATACATCCAAACTGGTCATAATGCTTTACAGGTTAAAGATGATTTAAGTCTTGAGAATGACTGAAATATCCATCTCTTTTTGACATCAGTAGGTCTAGAAAAAATCTACAGAAAAATCTATGGAAGTACCAAATAAATTTAAGTTGCCAATTTGGTACTAAGGGCAAAATGTTGCAACATTTGACCTTAATTAATGGTGTTACTACCTGTTAAAATGGTTAATATGGTCGTTAAAAAATACTGGATAATAATCTCTCCTCTCTTTTTTAAAACTATTATTTCAAGGTCAAGAACTTTTTTTCATTTTCATGTACAGGATGAAAATCATGTCAGATAACTTTATTCAGCTTTTAACTCTTAATCACTTTTAAAAAATGCTGCAACATTCTGTGGTTCTGTGGTCCATGTGCTCAAGTACAAAGCATTTAATGTTGAGATCCCTATGGCTCCATAGAACAGAGGTCTATTGGTTTGCCAGATTTTTTTAAATTTCCTCCGCTCATTATTTACTAAACTTTTTGGGGTAAATATCTGATGCTTCTCTCAGTGTTCATTGTTAAGTTTTGATTTTTGCAGAATATATGTGTTAGCTATTAGGCAGATTGCTTTTACTAATGGTTTTACGCTGAGGGGAATGAGAGCACCGAGAGTCAGCATTGCTGCGGTTGAGAGATGACATTTTTGCATGATGAGTGTTAGCTGAAGACCCAAACTGGGCGCAAGATGGGGGATTTTCCATGTATGCCGGTGTGGTGATGTCCTCTCCTGTGTGCATGTGCTTTGTTCCAGGGTCAGTTTCTGAGAACTGAGGACCTATCTAAACATCTGTTTCTCAGACAGTTTGATTGAAGGCCAGAAAGAACCCTGGTCATTCAAGGGTGCTTGAAATGAACCTTAATAGCTTCCAGGCCTCAAGAAATCTCTGTGCTGCTGCCAGAGTTATCTGTAAAGGAGGGGGAAGAGCAGGCCTCGACTTTTTTATATGACTAAATTCTCCACCATCTGTAGCAAAGCTGTTGCCACATGGCTATGTAAGAAAATGGGAGGCCCTTAACTAGGATAAGTTGATTTGGGAATCGCAGAAGAGGTAGGAAAGGGTTAAGAAAGAACATGCAGACATAGTATTTCTTAAAGAAGGTTTATTTTCGATTATGTGCACTTAGGAAAATAAAATGAATCGAGAGGTGCAGAAGAGAATGTGAACTATTTCAGAGACTGCACAGATTTATAGCTTTTATTTATATTCCCTTTGTTTAAACTTTGATCAAGTGGTACTCTGGTGAGGTTTGTAGTAAGCATCAGGTTTAGCATTTTACTGCTCAGAAATTGTGGTTTTCAATGGTTTTAGCAGTTGTTTTCCAGAAAAATAGCTTGTAGTTTTGCTACAACATTTCTTAAAATTGTAAGAAAATAGGATTATTTTTATTCTATTATAACCAAAATGTGGTTTAAAAATGAACTTTCAGCTGTCCTCGGAGAAAGGTGTGCATTTTTACAACGTATTTCACTCTGTCCCCTTCAGAAGATGCCATTATTTTTGGACTGTTTCCCCTCTGCAAAGACTGGGGTTTGTTTTGTTTTGTTTTATTTTGATAGTTTCAGGTCAATTAGTAACCACTAAAAATGTAGACTTTAGAATTTGATTGATGTGTTACTGTTTTGTGGTTTTTGCTCAGCAATTTGAAAAATTAAAAAAAAACCAGTAAAACACACTCCAGCAAGTGTTTCTAAGGTCCTGGAACTTAATAATCTCATGCAGAAGGGCAGATGAGGGTCTGGCTGGCTGGATTGCAGCTTTACAGGATTTGGTGTCCTGGTGGTCAACAGACTGAATGAGACTCCATGACCAATGTGAAATAAAGGTCAAAAACATGGAGCAGCATTAGAGTATTCCTGAAAGCTCCCAACACACTGGTCTTGGCAAACTGGTTTTTTTGCTCTACTTAGAAAAGTTGTTTATTTTCATCAGACACACTTACAAGCTGTCATGCTTCTTTCTTGGTTTGCCAAAATAAGGTTTAAAAGGGAGTATCAGTAATATTTTTAATCTTTTCTAGAGTGTTTTACAAAAACTCGGTAACAGAACAGAGTATGAGTTATTGTTAAGGGCTTTGTATCTCATCTTTGAAACCAAGCCATAAGTCTACAAGTAGCCATCTAATTTCTCATGGCAAGCTTGTTAGAAGTTAGACATTCAAATTTTAACTTTTTAATTAGATACACGCCATCAAAATACTGGTTTTGGGAAGCAATATCAGATATGGGAGGAAACTATAGTTGCATAGAGAGGCTGGGGAATCTCCATCCTTGGAGATACCCTGAAGCTGTCTGGACATGGTACTGGTCAGCTGGTGGTTCTCATGGCCCTGCTTTAGCTGGGGTTTGGTCCTGATGACTTCCACTCATCCTTCCAGCCTCAGTTCTTGTGCCATTTGATCACAAATGTGCTTTGCAGGATTCTGTCAGCTTACTCTCAGATCTGTGGTTATGAATGCATTATAAAATCAATGCAGGTGTATTACTCAGTGGCAAATCATAATTTTGAGTCCTGTAGTTATAGCTGTAGTTTTCTGGGTTTTGATGTGTGAATATTTTTGGGTCCCTTAGAAAAGCAGAATTTTCTATGGGGTGGTTCATGCTTCTCTACAGTGTCTTAAATTACTAATTTCTGACATTTGCTCAATGATGCAATCATACAGAGTTTCATAAAAAGACTGGTGCTGTTGCTTCAGGTGTTCCCCCTTTTTATGCCAAGTTTTCATGCCTAGCTGTAATAATCATTAATGCAATATCCTCGCTTGGGAAAGAGCCAGAAGGTCCAAGTCGTGGCAGATAAAATGAGTTTGATCTCAGTTCTCACTGCTCCAGGACATGAGAAATCTGTTCAGGCCTGAGCTGTTCTCTTTGTGTGATCTGTTTGATTTGTTGTGCTGCTGCCAGGGACCTCAGGAAGATACTTTCTTTCATGGTAAATGTTGGCAAAGACAGAACCACTTGCCTTTTGTTAGGTCAACAGTATCTAAATTGTTACTGATATTACTTCTTTAGAAAGCCTGCCTTTCTTTAGGACCTGGTGGGGATCTCTCAAACTAGGGTTACAGAAGACTTAATGTGATACATAAATAATTACACTAAGTTTATTCGTTGTGCTGTTAAATGATTCTGGGTAGGATTTTCTTTGTAAAGGAATGATGAAATGATCATGTGATCATTTTAAGCTATGCTAAAGTAGCATTTGAGTTGTGTTGGATACTGCTCTTTTTTTTTTTTTTTTTAAGATTTCCGTAAACTCTTAGAACTGCCCTGTTCATCAGGTCAAAATATGAAAATATGTTTTTAAGTAAAGCCTTGAATTCTCATCTAACCTGCAGTACTTAAAGGATTTTACCAACATTGTGGCAGGGCAGCATTTCATGGTAATCCAATAGAAAAGTGGAAGTAGAGACAGCACTGGAGAAAAATAAATCTCAAAAGTCAACCCAAAACATGTAGTGTATTATACTCTTTGTACTTAGCTTTTCCTTTTCTTGAAGTAGGTGCAAAGAAGTAGATAACTGTAACAAAATCTAATTTTAATTTACCCAAATTGTATAATAGTCAAAAAGTGTGCTGGTAAGTGTTCAATGTATCAAACACTGATCGGAAAACATTACTGAAGTTTATGCAGGATTGTACTTCCTTCACAGCTAGATACAGGTTCAAGCTAACAGCTTGATAACTCCTGTAAAAACTTAATGGGACACTGTTGTATTCTTTTTTCTTTTATTTTTATGGACATTTCCTTTCAAAATTGTATTAACTGCACAAGCCTAATGTATAATGTGAAGAACTTTATTGTCCTTTAAGCACTGGAACCCATTTAGGCTCTCAGAAGCAATATTAAGATTTTCCTGTCATTTAGCTTGTTATTGTTATACTGCTTGGTCTTATTGCCCTGACAATCTCTTCTTTCTGAGTCAGTGATGAAGAACGCTACAGATACAGAGACTATGCAGAGAGGGGCTATGACCGCCATAGGACAAGTAGAGAGAAAGAAGACAGACACAGAGACAGGAGACACAGAGAGAAAGAAGAGACTCGACACAAGTCATCTCGAAGGTTTGATTTTTCTTTTTTTAATAGGATATGAAAGACTTGCCCAGTTTAAAAAAAAAAATAAAGTAAACTTTTAAAAGAACTCCAAACAAACAGGAGTTTAGTGGAAAGACTGTAAACACTTGAATGTGCTACTTGGAACAAGTCTGCCACATAAAACGTGGGCAGACAAAAAGCAATACTGACCCTGGGTAACCTCATACTGAGTGATGTATGCCACAGCCAGTATGTGAACAGAAATTAGGACTTTGGGGAAAGAAGGGTAAAAATGGTGAGTCAGAAAAAGATGGAATGAAGCTGACATTCAGCAGCATGAACAGAAAAACTCAGTAAGTAAAATAACCCTTACGGTCACCTGATAGAAATTGTTCTACATGATCCATTTTAAGTTAGAAAGAAAAGTTAAGTCCAGAAAATAGGGGCAGCAAGAATGCCCTTATTTGAATTATTAAGGAATGCCAATAGGTACATGACATTGTTAAAAGTATTGCTATTAGAGTATGGGTTACAAATGTGAAAATTCATTCCATTTTCCCCACAAAAAGTACAGGATGGGTAGATGTATGTTCCATTCCAGGAAAAATTCAGTTATGTGCTGACATCCAAATACTCTTGAGTTGGGAGCAGATGCCAGTTTTCAAATATGAATGCAGAAGCTGGTGTTTTTGGTACTTTGTAATTAAGTAGGGCCTGAAGTGACAAGTATTTGAGGCATGTTTTCTCTCTATTTAGTAACAGCAGACGTCGTCACGACAGTGAAGAAGGGGATAGCCACAGAAGGCACAAACACAAGAAGTCCAAAAGAAGCAAAGAAGGAAAAGAAGCCAGTGGTGAACCTGCTCCTGAACAGGAAAACACTGAAGCTGCCCCTGTGGAATAGGCTTGTGTGATTTTTGCCTACTTGCATATATATTAGTGCCAGAAATAGATTACTATAAATCTTGTTATTTTTCTGGGAATTATAATAATTTGCTCTTAATCTTGTTCTGTTAGTTTGAAATCAAAGGTTACTTTGGGTTTTTTTGAAAATAAAAGAACGAATTTTTCATGTTAAGATTCTTGGACTGACTTTGTCTTTTAAGAAACAGTGAAAAAACAACTTGCAGCTAAAGGCTTATGCTCTTACAATATAAGTAGGGCTTAAATTCTTTGTATTAAATTGTCTCCTTTCTTCATAAGCCAACGGGAAGGTCATTCTTTTACTGACTTTAGAACAGTGTGCATTCATTTTATTATATACCCAACATCTGGAACAGTGTGGGTTTAGCTTAGCTTTTGGAGTCATATTTGGAAAGGTCATCCTTTACTACAGGGACAGACAGGAACTGCAGGCTCTTCAAAAGCCTTGCAATAACGTGAAGCAAAAAAAAATAGGGAAAGTGGGAAAGGTGCCGATTGTTCTTAGTTGAATGGAACACTGAGTGTGATGATGATACACTTGGTAATTATCTCTGGTTTGTGTGGGTGCATAAGGATGAATTAAGCTGGATAATCGTCCCTGCTGCTTTTCAGTGGCTTAAGAGAGAGTTCATTTTGGTCTTTGTTCTAGGGGAACAGCTGTCCTTAACATGATAAAGATTAACAAACATATCCTCTTCCCAGTGCAAGCTTGTGAGATAAAAACAAGACTCTGGAACATGAGTAATTTTGCAGAGAAAGACAAAGGACTATTTTAAGAGACATATAAGACCATCAGCACTTTCAGATTTACTTCATGCAGAACATTATCAAGTGTGATTGATAAGGCAGTCCCACAAAAATTGTACTGCTTCGTGAAATTGAAATTCCTTCGTGGCGTTAGCAGGGTGCAGTATACTTCCTTAAAAGTAATATTCTGTATAAAAATCCCAGATTTAGTAGTATTAATCAAAACAAACCAGGGGAACAAGGTAATTTGGTTTTGGATGAAAATAACATCTGTACAAGTACACAGTTACAATTATTTTTAATTCTTTTAGAAATTTCATTCACAGTTTTACAGACTAACAAACAGTACTTGAAAGTCTTGAAAAATACCAGCTTCATGCTGACCATGAAAAGGTACACATAATCAAAGTGCTATTACTGTGTTGGATAAAAACCTTCACCTTATTATTGCAACTAGAAAAATTGCAAGAAATATTTTCATAAGTTATCCAAGGTTTTCTTTTTGTAAATCAAAATAAAGTGGGAGAGCAGATGCTTTTGCTCCTTACATTTCATTATTATTATAATGCATTAAATAGATATATAGTTATGTATAAAAAAACAACAAAAACCCCTTAAGAACACAGGGAAGGAAGGACATAAGTCTGTAGCTTGGATCACTCTGAAGTGATTTTCTGACAGGTGTCACTGCTTTGCCTAAACTTGACTTTTCTTGACATGCAGGTTGAAATTTCACAAACCTTTTCTTTATACATACTTGATCCCCCCAAGAAAGCAAAGACTGATGTTCCTTTTTTTAAAATTTTGTTTCTAGGTTAAGATACTTGTCATACTCTCCATGAAGACTTGTTTTATAAAAAAGTGCCAGGCCAGGATACAATTGTGAGAGTGATTTTTCCTTTTAGTTCTTTGAGCATCCTTGCCAAACAGGCATGCATCATTCCTGATGTGTTCCTGCCATTGACAGCAAGGAGGATGTCACCACATCTGAAAAAACAAATGCAAGACAACAATTAAACAAGGTGACTTCTTATCTTAAATGTTTTCAAATGCCAAAGCATATCCTTAAACTGGGGGGAAGGGGTAGAAATTAGTATTATGATTCCTTCTCTGGCTAACTATTGTTCATGAATAAGGGACTAAAGTAGGTGAAAATATTTGTTTGGATTTCTTAGAAATTTATAATTAATTAGACATATTTGAAAGAAAACACAATATAGGTCTTCTGATGTTCATTCTGATGAATCACCCTAACAGAATCATAAGAGGGCTTCTGTTGAAGGAACTTCAAAGATAATCCACTTTCAACCCCTTTGCTCTGGGCAGAGACACCTACTAGAACAGCTTGCTCAAAGCCCCAGTCAGCCTGTCCTTGAATAAGGAGGAGGCATCCACAATTTCTCTGGGCAACCTGTTCCAGTGCCTTACCACTTTCACATTAAATAATTTCATTTTAATATCGGGTCTAAACCTGCTGCCTTTCAGTTTAAAGCCATAGTCCCTTGACCTAGCACTACATACCCTTGTAAAAAGTCCCTTTCTAGTGTTCTTGTAGGTCCTCTTTAGAATGATCCATGTTCTGAACAAATTTACCTTTTAATCCTTGCTAATTGAT
Organism: Erpornis zantholeuca; assembly: GCA_013400515.1. NCBI lineage: Eukaryota > Metazoa > Chordata > Aves > Passeriformes > Timaliidae > Erpornis > Erpornis zantholeuca. Next base: position 15,929 of record VZTN01030640.1, read on the forward strand.
GTAAGTTTGTGCCATGATTGTGCATTTACTCTCTTCAATTGTATTGGTGTGTGCAGGGAAGGTATTTGGTTGGGGTGTTTAGAACTGGGTATGTGGGAAACCTGTGAGCTGGCATGCTTTGGACCACCCCTGAGATCAAATTGACTCATCTATTAACTTATTCACATACTAGTGGATTACTAGACAACTGAAAACATTCTGCTATGAAGGCAGATCTGTTAAACTTCAGGATACTTATATCCTGTTTCCAGATCCCCCAGAGTTAGTTCTGTATCAATGAGTCCTTTCCCCCTCCCTGCCACTGTCTTAATGAAAACATGTTTTTTAAACCCCCTCACAAGTTAACCAGGAGAAAAAACTTACTTAAATGCTACTTTTTTTAGATAGTTATCGTTACCTAATTCTTCCATCATTATATGCTGGTGTTCCCCCAACAATGGATTTGATAAAGAATGGTTTGTTCCCAGTATGTTCTTCATAACCTCCTACGATGCTGAAGCCAAGACTTCCAGATGTATTTCTTCGTAATACAATTTCTTTGCAGCTGTACAAATACCTGAAATAAAACAGCTTAATTAAATGTCTTATAGTTAATTTTAGATTCTGATGAACCATTAATATTGAATCTGCCTTTTCATGCACCCACAGAGTGTTTTTAAGAGTTCAAATAGCACCATAGTTCCACTGTATTAAGCAGCTACACTTCTGTTTCTGTGGTACTGCTAACCAGACAACCAGTTGTCCCAAATGTAAAATAAGTAGGTAATCTTGGGCTTAAGTATTATATAAGTTTTTTTATAGTGTAGAAATCTATGTAAATGATCTAGTTGGTGTGATGGAGAAAAGCACTTGAGTCTGGATTTAAGGTTTATAAATCAGCAATTCAAAAAACTGTATTTCATCTACCTTGTACAGCCCAGTGACTTTATCTTCCAATGAGCCTGTATGTGATTAATTATGTCAAAGTGCTCAGGCATTTACTACTGTGGTGCATGTCAAAGTGAAATAATTTTAAGGCCAATGGAATGAATTACAAAAATGACAGATGACACAAAGACAGGTATTGGTGGAATTTGGGATCCTGAGCTTTTCTTGTTGAGTAACCTGATAAGTCACAGCATGGAGGATGAGAGAAATTTATCCATGTGAATCAGTGATTTGGAGTACTGAGTCTGCTCTCAAGATGATAGCTTGTCCTCACTGTAATGATTAACACAAGAGACATATAGTAAGAGAACTGAAATCTGCTTCTCCCTCCATTTGTCTTTTGAATGTATTTTATGATACTGTATATATACATATACAGCATAACTGTAGTTATGCTTGGTCAAAGCTTAGGTTCCAAAACTAGGAATAGGGGAGAACGAGAATAGTGTTATTAGACTCTTAAATGTTGCCTATTGCTCTGAGTACATTAATTTCTGTTTCCTTTTTTTAAAACCAAATTAATTCCATTTGTTACAGAGTGAGTGATAGAAATCTGCCCATAGTACTTAACCCACTTATCATTAGTGGTGTACCCAGGAATGATTGAAATTACTGAATGACTGAAAAACATTTTCTACTCCAAATCTTAAAATATAGGCTGACCTACAGCAGGCAACTGTTACAAGCTCTCTTCTGAGACTTTTTAGGTTTATAAGAAGTATCTGACACTTCCATAGGAGGATAAATAGCCTTTATCTTAAAGACTGATATGCCTAGTGTTTTAAAAATTGTGTTTGTCAAATAGTGCATTTCTGTCTTTCACAGCAGTAATACTAGACTAGTCCCCCAGGGCCTACAAATATTCACCTGCTGCCAGGATGGTAGGTATGTAATATTTGCACAAGAATTCATCGGTTGCTAATGTAAGAAACAGGTGGCATTTGCTTCTTCCTCAGCAGCCAGGCATTATTATTTTAACGTCTGTGGGCTTAATCAATGTGCAAAATCACTTAAACCTTCTATGTTTAAAGGTACTTTTCAAGGTCATGACCAAGCGATGCCAGGATTCAGCCATTAGTGCTATGATTCAGTGTTGATTTTGGGGCAGAGGTCTCTGCTGCCCAGTGCTACACTCACTGCCTTAAGGAGCACATTCCTGAAATTGAAAGGTAATCAGCTAAATCCTATGCCATAGAAAAGTGGTAGACAAGCAGGTAAAGACAGGAGGAGAAAAGACAGTGAAGCCAAATATAGCTTATGTGTATTCTGTACATGCAGTCTATAAGGTTAGTAGTTGCATGGTCTCCATCAGTCCAGAAACCATAAATACGTATTTGCTGTCAAAGTGTATGATGAATTTAAGTAAAATAGACACAACATAATAGCATTAGGATTGTTCTGTCTGCCAGAGCAGGGAAAACACATGGGAACCAAGGAATAGTGGAAAGCAACCATTCTGTTGTGACTCCAAGCCCCCACGCTGCCTCACCAAAGAGACTGGGTGTAACCTGCTGTGACAATAAGGCAGTGGAGACACGGAAGTCAGAAAAAGAGGTGCTGGTGTGATGCTCAATTCGTGAAAAGTGGGGGAAAGGGGGTTTCCCAAAGTGTTTACAAGTTTTTCTTCTTTGATTCCCAATACCCAAACTGGTAATTAAATGTCTTAAGTTCTGAAAGCCAAGTCTGTTTTGGCCATGACAGTAACGAGTGAGTGATTTCCCTGTCTTTTGACCCATGAGTTTACTTGCTCTTCCTCTTTTCTCTCATCCTGCTGTGGGTGGTGGTGCAGGCAGGTTTAACCCATCACAATAGCCATAGCTAGAGACTGACTCCTGAAAGAACTGGAGTGCCTAGAATGTGTTTATGCCTTTAACTCGATGTTTTCTTATCTCCATCCTATGGGATAGAGGTATAAGCATGGCAGTGCATCATCCATCAGCTGTTTGTCAGTGCTGTCAGAACTGTGAGAAGGATGCTGGCAGGCAAAGCTGAGGCATTACCTGTGTGTAATGCAGGTACTGCTTGCTCCAAACAGCTCAGTGCCTAAGCAGACATGTCTGCTCTGCCTAAGCAAAGAGCAGCCCAGAGGGAGTTTGTTCTCTTAGGGCTGTTTAATCATAAAAACAAGCTAGAAAGTACCACAGAGAAAAAATAAAATCATACAAAGATGCTTAGTGTGTTTGAGTAGATTATGCTTCTGTGCTAATGAAAGCCCCAGTCTGGGTGTTTTGACCCAGTCAAACTACCATAACCCACTAAACTGCAACCAGTCTAATGAGAACCATCTCCTGCCTTGGAAGACAACAGCTCAGTCTTCTGCCTTCATCTCTAATTACTCTAGAAGATGAGAATAAGGAATAATTCATGTGTAAACCTGCCTCAGATACAAGATTTGGGGATATATGGTGTCTACCCACAGGGTGCTATCCTAAGAAATTCTACAACTAAGCAGCAGTTACCGATGCATGAGGAAATTAAAAGTTCCTGTCTTCAAGTAGTTAAGTGTACAATTCCCTGCTGCTTTTCATGAAGCACAAGTATCTTTACGCTCTAGGAATGAAAACCAGCCCAGCTGCAGGAGGGCTTCAGCAATAACAGCCATGAAAAGGATAACTCACTCATCCCGCCCCATTACAGAACACAAACGCCAGCAGAGTAAGGAATATTTGAAAATTGCTTCACCCAGAGTCCTACAGCCCAGACTGAGTTACTTTGGAGGTGTTTCTGTCCTAATTTCATGTTTTACATCTTGTCCTACCCTAGGTTTGCAGAGTGACTTTGGCCACCTTGTCTCTTTCTCATCTCGCTTTACAGATGAAGAAAAGCACTTGTGTGAAGTACTAATGTTTATAAATGTTATGACAGGATGATCTAAAAAGTATTTTAAGTACTAGCTGAGGGAAGGAAATGTGAGGAGAGCAAAGATAGGAGAGCAGGAAAACAAGGGTAGAAGCAGCATCACAGAACTGGGGAAATGCTTTTTGCCAGCTGTTCCCTGTTATTGCCTTTGTGCATTCTTCACAACAACATGTCCCTCTACTCTATAAAGGAGTTCTGTCTTCCTAAACAACAAACAATAAAATTAGCTACCCTGAAATAAGTCTTCGGGCGAGAATGCTTAAGGTCCTGCATCACTGTTTCCTCCTGCCGCCCAGCCCGCAGCCCCTCTGCTTGCGTGCAGGCCAAGTTTTGACAGATGTCAGATGCACATGTGCTCATATTTTATAACCACCACATATTGGATCGTACTACAGAAAGAACAGAGGAGCTGTTTATGTATTATTAAGCCATACAAAAGTGAGAAAACCTAGTTCTAAGGTCTCACAAGAAAAGGACCAAAATTTAAGTGATATCCACAAATGTTAAATTAGCAAGCTAGCTTTTCCAAGTCTTTGAGCTTCGGTGCAAGGGATCAGATAACTTGTCTGAATCTGCTCCTACCAACTTCATCCAGAAAAATTATATAATTCCCAAACTCTCAATAGCTGTGTCTCTTGTCTGGACCCATCTCTGTAATATGCATGCAGTCCCTGGGAAAGGGGAGGGTTCCGTTCTAGTATGGAAAATCAGGCATTTACAGTAAGCTACTTTAAATCATGTAACTATTATTGTTAGCCTGTTTTCTACTTCATTGGTCATGGACAGAGGTCTGTAGACCTGCTCCAGTATTTAGTTCAACTCAGCACATTTTATAGGACCATTCACAGAATTTTCCTCAAAATTTCAGGGATTTTGGAACAAAGAAAGTAAGACTCTCCTGTCTCCTCAGTCTCCTGAGCCTGAACTCAAAGTCATGAGGTCAAGCTGCCTCTGAACCCCCCACCTTGCTTGCTGTGAACAGACACACACACTGCACTGCCAGGGCAAGCCTAGAGCCACATCTTTCCCTTCTCAAAAGAATATAAATAACCTACTATCCAGCCTCCTCTTGTTTAAACCATGGCTGTTCCTGGCCTACCAGTTTTGCCACCTTTTCTATTTGTTCAATTTGTCTTACATACATGTGCCCCTTCCGGCCCATCTTCCCAAGTACTTTGCATGATCCTGCATAATCACGATTTTGGCATTTCTACTTCTGTTAGCTGTACCAAACATTCTTAGACTCGCATATTTTGGAGCAGTCCCTCGTAAATTGTTTTAGCTAAAGTAGGTGATTCTTCAACATTTTGCCCCATAACTGCACACACAGAACTTGCTTTCAGCACTTTTTCCAAGATGGAGCTGTCAGACATCTATTTAGACAGGGTATAATTTTCTCTAACAGCCTGGAAAATGTCATGAGACTGCTGACAATATCTTGGGATCTAGTGAGATGTGATCCTTGCCTAAAGCAAACTGAAAGTCAGATAGAGAAAGGTTAAATGCTCAATCTGGAGGACAGTGAGTTAACGTAATACACATCCTAGTGGGAGAAGTTGTTGAAGGACTTTCAGACATCTGATGTGGGCCCTGGAGAATCAGAACCATAAGAGGGTGAGCACATTCATGCTGGGGCAGACTGAAGGGTCTGCTAATACCTAGTGGGCAATCGCAAACCTGACCCTCTTGTGCTCCTACTCAGCCAATCAGCTGCTCAAAGGAATACAGAGCACCTTTGTTACATCCCATTGAATGCATGTTGGTCCCTGTCCCAGGTACTAGTCTGATGTTGACAGCAGTGTCCCCACTCAGCATACCAATGTCCCCATGTCTCTTTGAAGATGGGCCATGCTGTGCTCTGTGCATGACCATGCAGCTGGGGATAGAGTTACAATGAACTCTTGTCTTCAGCCTTGCTGACACTGGGGCTGATTTTCCTTCAGACCAAAAGCGTTGGAATGCCTTCCCATGCAGCCTTCAGAGGATGAAGGCTAAAGTGAGCTTAGAAACTGTTCCTAAAATGGGAAAACCCATTTTTTTGCCAAACTGTAAAGTGGAACTGACTGATGTGAACTCTGTGTGCAAGGCTGCAGTACTGTGGAGCTCTGTCCTTCATCTTCCCTACCGTGCTAAGGTAGTGGGAACTTCAGGCAGCTGTGAATAGATGATGACCAGGCAGCTCAGGTTTTCTACACAGCCCAATGAAGGTGGCATAGGCAGCGTGCAATTGTTTCAGTCCATTTAGCAATGGATGGTGATAGAAGGCAAGACTCAGCACTGCAGATTGCAGCATCTATAAGGCCTCTAGGGTGTTGCTGTCTCTTTATTGAGAGCATTACCCATGCTCTAGTACTTTCATCATGCTGCTGGTCAAGCTCAGGAGTGCAGAAGAAGTTAGCAGGAATGAGGACCTCCCTGGGCCTGCTTGTCTTCAGAGAGACTGAGTGAGGAAAATTTACCATTGCCTGGGGTAGCAAGTTAAGGGGCATCCATTTACTGCATTTTCTTTTTGCTGCTTTTCTTTCACAGGTATAAAGAGGTAGTCCTCTCCACTGGAGGAGGAACATTTTGCCTGTGGGTGACAGGGAGCACTGCCTTCTGCTCTTGCAATGCTTCATCATGTTATACAGTCATTAGCATCAGACCAAGCCCCAGAAAACATCTGGCCCTTACAGCAGACCTTGCTGCAAGGTGAATGAGCTCAAAATGGCTCCAGCTTAAAAGAGGGAAACCTGTTACGTAAGAGTAGAAAATGATGAGGAGTCCTTAAACTGTGCCTAGAGAAAAGCCCCACTGTTCTGCGGACCAACTTTTCCTGCCCTCCTGTAAAAGAGAGATACTGAACTGCTGCCAGAGTTAGAAGTACAGTCAAGAGGAACTTATAAGCTAAATTCTTCATTTCTTAAAAGTGAGTATCAGTTTCAACTCTGTGATCCCAGCTTTGCATATTCACAGATTCACAATGCGTCCTCATTTCATACTTTGTGGAATGTCGCAGAAGCTGTAGGTATTAAACCGTGCACACCGAGAGCTTAGTGACATGCATTGTGGCTGTTATTATCCTTGCTGAAATGACAACACAGCTGCTTCCTGTGTATGACAAATGGACTTCTTTCAGGCGGGGGTGGGGTTAAAAGAGGTGATCTGGAGATACTGGCCAACTGCACGAACTTTGCAACATCTGGGTAAAGTCAAACAATTCAGCTGGATTTGGCTAAGGACAAGGGCTGTGCAGCTTCAGTGTTGCAGGAGGGGTTTCTGCAGGGTAGTCAAGCCTAGACTACAGTCCAGCAAGCTCCTGTATCCCTGCAAGATTTTCCTATCACTCCCTAAGTGCCAGATATGTTTTCAAGATTGAAACAATTCAGTATCCTCTCCTCCCTCTCAAGGGGAACTGCATGTCTATTTTGCCATATACACGTACCCATTTACAAAAGGAAGGTATTTAGAGTCAAGCCAGTGACAGAGCCTGGATTTAATTAAGATGTCAGTGCAATGAATCAAGCTAAAAGAAAGAATTGCCAGAAAATACAATCATTCTTCCCACTCCCCCTCAGCAAGAGGTTGCAATCTGTGGACTTACCGTGGCAGCCCCAGCCACATAACCCAGGACGGTGACCACTCGCTGCTCTCGGAGGTCACCTGTGTGTCCTCAGGGGGTGGCAGGTGACCCTGCTCCTCCTGGACTTCACAGGCTCTCATCTCCAGGGCCTTGAGCACCACTGAGGAGTTAGTGTTCTTCAGCAGGGCAACAGCCTCACTCCGGCTGACTCCTGTCAGATCAATACCGTTCACGTTCAGGAGGATGTCACCTGAGACCAATAAAATGAATGATAAAAAACCCTGTAAGTGTTTCCAGGATCCCCTCTGCACCTCCAAAACCAAGTGAGTCAAAGCCATGGCCAAGAACTGGCTGTCTGACGAGGCTTTTTGTTAATCCTATCGTTTAACGTGGATGTGAAGCATATGCTAGTAAACATGCCACAGGCATGAGGGAAGAGTCTAGATTTCTGTACAGAGAAACATTGAGTGGCTGGACAGAGGATTTGTCCTGGTTTCTTTCCATGTCATGTGTCATGTCCTGCATCTGTAGCTGAACAAACAGCTGGGGTCCTGCTGCACCAACAAGCTTTGGTACCGGTGCCTAGTACTGGTCTGGGACTCTGGAGTCCACTTCCAGCTAACAACATTTTACTCAGCCTAAGCTTGAAACCTGACAGCTCAAAGATGTTTTTGTCCCAGCTCTCCCTTAGCTGAGTACTGCAACTCCAACTGGCTCTTCCTTGTTTCCTTTGTGGAATAACATGTTATTATTTTTGTATTAATGCCTGTTTGAATGGCCACAACCCAAACCACCTTTCTGTATGCCTTATTTATAATATAGGCATAGCAGCTTCAGAGAAAAATACAAAGATGGCCTCAATCACTACAGGAAGAACAATAAAGACATCACTAACGTCATGCAAGCAGCCACAGTGCCAAGTGCTCTGCTACCCTTCACAGCAGGCCCCCATGCCAGGGCTTTCCTTGGTGTCCTCTGTGCTTGGTCTGGATGCTTCTCCAGGCAAGGATGTATCACTGGCAGTCCAGGCACTTCAATATGAACATTAATGTCTTCTTGTGGTCTGCCCCCAATGACAAGGACAACAGCCTAGGAGCTGCTCTAAATCAGAGGCCTATGGCGCTATTACAACATCACATATTCATTTGTTTCTAATTTTATCAAATCAACTAGGCTGAATTTTCCATGCTGCCTCATGATGAATATTTTTTGGAAAGTGTATCCCACTGAGAGGCAGTCATTTCCAGCAGGAGGAAAGGGGGAACCTGCTGTTTTGCTCCTGTTGTGTTCTCACACGGGTTTTGTTGAGCAGACACAAAGAGGAGGTTCTCATGTGTGCCAACGCGGTGCCTTGGGTTGTGGGTCTTGTGGGTTGCAGCTATTCTGCCCCATGTTTGGGTGCCTTTACTTCCCTCAGACTCAGGACTTCCCTTCAGCTTCCAGTCAGTGACTGGACTAAAGGAGAACATAGGGGATGAAGGGCAATTGAGCTGTGTCATTGCTGGATGCAGGCTGCTGAGGGACTTGGCTCTTGGAGATGCAACATCCTGAAACCTGACAGTATCATCTCTCCTCTGCTGCCCAGCTATTCCCACAAACCAACCGATAAAATATGTTCCTCATCTTGCTCTAAAGGCTTATTCACACAGAAGGAGAGAAACTATTACCTTTATCACTCTGTTATATCAATAACTAAATGGGGTTAGGAAGCCAATGTTTCCTAACATTGATGTTGAAGCAACTAATGTGCCTTCATGTATAATGGGAATTCTGCTCCTGTATATTTCATTCAAATTTATGAATGCGATGACAAATAAGCATAAAAAATTACTTTAAAAATGCATGAAGGTTGCACAATGAATGCATCAGGATTGGAGATGGTGGTGCAAGCTAATTTTCCTGTGAAAAGCTATTTATCTTTTTTTTTACCAGAATATTCCTACACCCTATTTCACAGAGATGATTACTGCTGCGTATTATGCCTTTTCTGGTAGCTGACTTGAGACCCTCTAATCTGACACATCCCAAAATCTATAGGATTGCTGAATATGTCAGAGTGTGAAGGTCTTTCACTAACCCTCAGTTTTCAAAAGAAGCCCTTGATTTAAAGCAGGCTTTCAAAATCCCCCTCTTTTACCGGTTTTTATCCTGCTGTCTCTGCTGACAACTCCTCCAGGTTCCACACTTATCACATAGATAGGCAAATCCCATTCCCGGTTAGATGCTCCGCCTGCCACAGTCATTCCCAGTGATTCTGTGTGATCTTTCCGGACAGCCACCACCTTCTCATGACAGGTGACGGTATGAAGGGTGCTCTGTGATGGAGAAGATAGCAACAACAAACACAGTTTGTGGGCATGGCGACCTCCCTGACAGCTTTGCTATTTTCTGTCAAAACAAATATTCATGGAAGTAATACCAAGGCACTTCCCAGCCACCTGCTACACTTGGCCTGATGGCAGGCAGGACTCCCTCGGGGGCTTAGGCATCTGCAGTCGGAGCTACCACCAAGATAACAGGACTTTAATAGTTAAAATCAGGCACTGCTCCTGCCAAAACCAGAGTTGTTTTTGTGCTAAGGCTGATAGAATTAGGTCCTTGAAATGTAAATAAGGAATTTGATTTAAAAAGAAAAAATGTTCTTGATATTAATATCACTAGTGGCCATCATATCTCTGACTATCAGGTTATGCTTCTTATCTTGCTGCTTGCAGTCTGAGCATCATCTGTATAGTTAGTGAGAAGTAGTCCTCTTGGGTTTGAGGAATGAAACTATTGGGGACATATTAGAAGAGACATACTTCACTTGATCTTCCAGGTATCTGTGTTTCTGTGTAAGTTATGGGTGGAAATACACTTGAAGCATAAGTGTTTCTGTTCAGGAAAAGAGAAGAACATTTACAGGGAAGAGCTAGCAGTTTCCAGGGTGTTCTTAGTGCTTGTGCTTGAAGGGTCACTTTGGGACAGTCATTCCTATATTTCTGCCCCTGAAGAGGAAAAGTTAAATACACACAGCTGGTCATGCGTAACTAGTGCATGAGTGAGGGTGAAACAAACCCACAGGTGCCCTAAGAATGGAGAACCACTGCAATGCAAGCTCCAATCAAAATGTTTACCATGCACTCAGTTCTTACAGAAGAGTCTGAAAGGCAATAAAATCTGGATTTAAATGTTAATTGCTTTGCTTTCCTTATGTATTTCATGAGCAGTTCTCCTGACATCAGCTCCTGACAATCCCAGCCCCTCTTGCAGGAAGGAACAGGATCATCCATTCCAGGCTCATATATAATAGCACACTTCTAAATACATTTCAAATGCCTATTTAAAAAAACCTTTCTCATTCACAAATGTGACCTCAGATTCATAATATGCAAAAATAATCCATAAAACTCATTTAAAGCCACATTAATCTCTTCTTAGAAATCTGACATCTCACAAAGGCATTTTACATTGGTTCCTGGGCCAGCAGCACAGAAAGTGGAGCAGATGAATCCACAATGTCTCCCTAAGTGACAATGATGGACAAAGGAAGATTACAGCAAGAATTTTTTTATGGGAGTAGGGCAGAATATGTCTTTGATTTGTGTTTTTTTTTAAGGTATGTTTGGTAGAACTAACTCCACATCAAGATTTCGGTGATGCAATGTTAACAACAAAACAGGACCTTCTAAAAGCTTAGCAGAGGATTTCTACGTGCTTGAGCAGATGAACAGTGGCTGCCACGGAGCTCCAGAAACAGAAAGGCAAAGAGCTCAGTGGATAGAGGAGATCTCTCAGTTTCTGGGAGAAAAATCAAACTAACACAGTTGTTTGGACATATTAGACATGGTCCGAGCAGAACACAGGCACTATGTGAGAATAACTGGGCTTAGGGCTTGCAAACAAACCTAAAAATTTCTGAAGGTTTTAAAACCTTCAGAAAACGTTCTGTTCCAGATAAATTTTATGTTCTGATCCAGATAATTTTGACCTTTCACCTTTGTCATTAAGCTGTAAGTATTTTAAACATAATAGTTCTATCTTTATGCAAATTAAACTTAATGTTTCATCCATGTTTTGCAAAAATACCTTGGAAAGGAATGGCTTTCCCTCGGGAAAAGGCCACTTCCTGAAACATGTGGGCTTGGGGTACTAATAATTTTCACAAAATTGCATTCCAAAATTTTGTAGCAATACATGAAATTTGGATTCTATTTGTGGCTCTTAGTGAGAGAGCAGTTCTGTTACTTATGCAGCATATGTCCAGTCTCAGACAACAAAAACATTAGAACATTAGCCGTTTTATCACTATTTTTTGAGGAATCAGCACAGAGAGAATGATTTCAAAGTAGTTCTTGGGAACAAATTGTCCTGAGACATTTCAATGAAGAATTATAAAAGTACTAGTACTTGTATGCTCAACCACAAAAGACCAATTTTCCTTTGAAGCTACTCTTTTCCGTGTCATTTTTTACATGGCTGCAGACAGAAGGGATTTGGGGTGACTTGACTGAGACAAAGGCAGTGATGAAAGGAAAGTAAAACCTTTTTTAGTAAACACACGTAGAACTTGCTTGGAGGTATAATCAATATCAAGTAAACCAGTTAAAAGGCAGTGTTTATCAGTGACTGCATTTCAGTGCATTCTCTTCTAAACAATTGTCCTTCTCTGTCATTTTGAAGTGACCTTGGAGGTCAGGAGAAGAAAAACATAACAGTTCATCTCCTCCTCTTTTTATTTTTTTCTCCTTTTCTGTATATTTACTGGAAAATAAATATTTACAGCAGATTATCACAACATCAAAGCCATGACACGTGTCTTGCGGGCAAAAACTATTGCTGTGTCTGTTTGGAAAATGCACTTCACCTGAAGGTTAACCTGCTTGTATGGTCAGGAAACATTCCCTGCTCCAGCAACATTTTCTTTGCTTCAAGTACTAGACAATACACTTGAAAGTAAGAAAACAGTTCCAATTAAAAACAAGTGCTATTTAATTAATGGCAAAGCTCCCACTGACTTCAAAGGAATTGGATCGGGCCTGTTTATGCATTACAGCCTGGCTTTGCAACCTCAGCTGCACATGAATGTGTTTGTGACATCTCTTTTCTGAATGCAGGCAGCAGCCAGAACAGTTTGGGCTGTGCTTCCCCAATCTCTGTACAGAGGAAAATGGATCCATGAGACCCTGTGCAGGACCAATCTCTTGGCACACCATACACCTGACATCACTACCACCAGAGAACGTCATGGTCCCAAAAGATCATCCTCCTCTTATCCAGAGTCTCGTGGGCCATGTGGCTAATTGCCGTTGGCCTGAAAGAGAGGTGCCTCCTCACACCATACAGATGGAGGTTGGCTGTCACGGGGCCAACAGCTTGGCCCAAAGTGGTTCCAGAGCCACCGCACCAGCCAGATGGCTCCTAGAAGCTGGAGTTTATTCTTGATGCCAAATACAGCCAAGGGTGGAGAGCCAACTCCAGCCCATGTACACATACATACTCTACAGTCAGAGCAGTTTCCTTCAAAGAGAGCACTCCTGACCTTCTAATACCACCACCTACAGTAAGCTCAGGGGACAAAAAAACCCTTAAAATTCAAGGCAGCTATTAATCCTCTATTAATCACACATAATAAAACAATTCCACCACTGGCAGTAGGTAGCAGACTCACCAAACCACATTTAGGTGACTCCCCTGACAGAGAGGACCAGCCAACAAGCATTACCTTGGTTTTGGGCAGAAGCACGTGCTGCATTAGGACACTGTACAAGCCCTAGGCTTGCAAGCATTACTCCTGCATGAACGTCTATTTAAAATAAATACATTTTTTAAGTCTTTCAAAGCCAGTTTAAAGATCTTGAATTGCAAATTATGTTCAGTAAAACCTTCAGCAAAATAGCATGAAATATTCAAACTGCCATGGCCATGCCCTATAAAAGGGCAACTTGCACTCCAGTAATATTTGTATCAGGCCAAAAGTCTGCAGTGCCTGAAGGTCATTGTGTCTACTGGTTGTACTGATCTGCTGATCTATTGCCAGAGCATTTTCTCTGAAAGAAGCCCTCCACTATGTACCCACAAAGCTAAAGGGAGGAAGGAACAGTTCAGAATTTTCTTTTTTTGGCTGCGATCTTCCCTGGAAAGCGCCCAAATGGTGGCACTGGGCAGAAGCCCACAGCAGCACACCCACTCATGTGCTTATGTAGTACTCATCTCTTGTGGCAAACTGGAAATCCCCCTAAACGCTGTGGCCTATCCAACAAGAGATGATTCATCAGTCTTTACAGCACTTACTCATTAGTCTTTAAAGGGCTGTTACAAAGCCAACATTGTGCCTTCAATCTCACAGCTACCCAAAATATTGTTGGAGTTACCAAGAATGCTCATCTAACACCTCTTGATATAGGAAGAGAAAATGAGGCTTTCAGACCAGTAGTCATGTTCCCAAATAATCCCACGTGGTCCCAGTCAATTACTCAGACCAACGTGGTAGAGTCAGCAGGTGCTTGGATGGTCCCTAGGAAGATCTAGTAGCAACACAAGCTAATTGCTGTCCTACACATATCTTCCTGAGGAAATCATTGCTTCATTAAAAAGTAATGCCTCGCAGATGCATGATTAGTTGGGCACTACTTCCTACTTGGTAGTAGCTACTGAACATTGACTCTGTTTTCTGCTTTAACTCCTGCCCATCTGATTTCACCTAACAAGAGCTGTGACTGTGACTTTGTGGAAAAGGAAAACTAAAAATAGGTAAATATATACTAGTATTTTTTAACACATAAAAACACCGAATAATGTAGTTTAAAAAGACCTGCAAAAGTAGGTATATTTTAACATTGTAAAAAACAGAGCTAGAATTGCCTCCTAGCTGACAGCTGTGCATCCTATATTTGGTACAGAGGCCCATTTAAGGACACAACTGGCTATCCATCAAGCAGGATGAACTTAAACCCTGGCTGTACATCTCCCTGATGCACCTCTGGCACTGGTGGCCAGGGTCAAACTTGCATGGGTTTGCATAAGTGGTGATGCTCAAGGGAATTAACATAAATTAGCCAGGCATGTGACTTCAAATTTAGTGAAATAAACAAATTCAGTTCCTTCAAGGACCTGCCTTGCTCTGTCTAAAGGGCAAAGACTAACACAGAGTAAACTCAGAAAACATAATTTCAGAACTCTAGCTGCATTGGTTCCCACTCAAAAGCTGATATGTTTGAGCATCAGCATTTCTCTGTCTTATGCAAAGAGAATATTGATAGTCTAAATGCACTAAATACAGGCTGTGACCAGGTACACAGGGGCAGCTGGGTCAGTTTGGTAACCACAGCCTTATCTGGGGGGAGATGGCTGCTCTGGGCTGTGTCCCTGGGTTAGGTCCAGCTGTGCTGCACACTGCCAGCCCTTGCAGACTCCACACCATGCAAGTTTCAACAAACATGCTTTGGGTCCAAAGCTCCACAGAAAGTCCTCATGCTCACAGCAGCCAGGGAGACCAGAGCTGCTGTCTGCCACCAAACTCCCAGCTGGGTCAGGGCATGGGCATTACTAAATGAGCAACAGCATAATAATTACCATAATTTTCAAGTAGCTTATGGGAATCTTTCAGACCAGCATGTGAAAGCTTTCTGTCTGAAGACTATGTTACAGATGGAGAAACCTCAGAAAAAAAATTTTTTTTGTTGGAGCGCATTGTCCTCTGCTGGCTTACACTGCTGGTCAGATCTGTGACCATGGCCAGGATCTATGTGCACATCAGCACCTGCCCCACCACTGCCCATTGCCTTCTCTTTCCCTTCCCACCCCAGGCAGAGTCAGGGCAGAACAAGTGGATAAATAACAAGCAGTGCAGCTTTTGTGTTTCCATTACTGAGTAAGACATGCTTTTTCTGGTGACAGAAACGAGAGATAACACCCTGAGACATGAAAACACTAGCTGCCCTCCCATTCCCCTGTCCCCTGGATGGCAGAGAAACCACACAAGTGCCCTCACCTTGCCGGGGTTGTTTCTCTCGGTGGGACAAGGCTGGGAGCTGCCAGCACTGTAACTCCAGCCCGTCTCCTGCAAGAGGTCAGGGGTCTGCTGTCTGGTCTGCCGCGACACGATGAAGTGAACCTGCTTCTCGCTGGCCTGTGGGAGGAGGTACAGTGTGAATCCCAGTGCAACAAACCCCTGCACCTCAGCCCCGGAGTGTCTGTGAAATGTGGGTACCACTTAAACATTGGTTGGATTTCCCATTAATGAGGTTGCTATGACATAAAGCAGTAGTTCAGGTCAATAAAGTTTATAAAAGTTTACTGCCAGCTACTTAATACTTCTCTTGAAAATTTGGTGTTAACTCTAAAAAATCCTTTCTACCTGCCCCAAATTTGGCTGGAAACAGTGATCCACCACAGAGAATGCTGCTCAGCTCTCACCTACATCTGTGTATACCACTGCAAACAGCAATTTGCCTGCAATGGTAGAGACAGACAGACAGACAACCAGAGCTGGTGCTGCCCAACAGATGGGAAAGCTGAAAAAGATACAATTAATCTTGAAACCAGGTATGTGCTTATGCCTTGTCTGGTGAAAGTGGGGAATAAACAATGTAATTAAGTCCACTTGCATCCGATGAGCATGACAAATATAAGGAAGCTTAAAGAAAGGGAGAAAAGGAATTTTATTTTGTGAAATAGAATCCTACTGCAGCAGACCACAGATAAAGAGGGTGGGCATAAGCAAGAACATAAAGCAATGGAGTTTAGGATGGCAAAGTAACTCAAAATCTCACTCTAGGAAGAGTAGATTCAAAAGCAATTAACTGAAGCTCAAAGCACTTCTAGGCCTCTTTTGCACAATGCAGCCAAAATACTTGTGTGCCTGAGAGATGCTGAAGTGCTTCTACTGAGGTAACATTTGCTTGTTATTTTTAAGGTGCTCTGCGTGTCCTGACATTAGTGTTAATTCTGTGTACACATTTTTTTCTCTCTTATTGAATCAGCATTGTTTTCCTTGAAGCAAATGGTTTAATTTGCCCCTCAGAGACACTCATATGAATCTGTTCAAGACAACAGTGATACAAAGACAAAGCTGAGAGGGAGTGGGGTTTACCTGGATAAATCATAGATGTCTGCCATAAACCAATATACTGAGCTGAAATGAAGAACAGTGTAGAAATAACCTCAATGCTATAGAAGCATGCTCAGAAGATGTAAAAATTAGTCCTCTAATCTCCTTCTGTCTAGGCTAAAGACCTTTTTGCTGTGCCAGGCAGGAGGGGCTCTTAAGGACCAGTCTGCAGAGCTACTCCTTGCCTGCTTGCTCTTAGGTTATACCCAAGGAACTGCTCAGTATCTGTTGTGCAGCCCCCCACAAACACATCTGGAGGCCCAGTGCCCCTGGGGCTGCAGTTGCAATGCTTGTTGGCACTGCAGCCCTGGGGGCAGCAGACCTCCTGGCTTGCTTGCTGGCACGGTGACGTGCCCTGCTCACTGGGGAGAAGCTCCAAGGAAAGCTGGCAGTGAACAAGCAGCTGAAAACCAAACCCAGATCCAGTTGCGCTATTGAGATCAAATCTCCCACAGACAATTAACAGAAGCCAGAGGAAGCTTCTGGGATTTTTGTTTTTGTAGCTTGGTTTGTCCTTTCTGGAGTTGAATTCAATAGCAGTAGCTGAGAGTTAAAAAAAGCTTTTGAAAAAAATCATTTTAGTTAAAAAAAAGCAACCTACCTCTCCTAAATCTCCAGCTTCAAGCCTGAAATATACTGTGCTATTTTCAACGAAGTAAAAAATGTGCACTTCTTTGTTACTTTCCCAGTATCTTGGGGGATGTTATTTTTTTGACTAGAAACTCAAATGGTCACAGCTTTGTAATATATCATTTGGTGCATACATGTGTATTTCAAAATAACTTTCTAGGCATTTTTAACAGATCTGGTTTTATGGAATATTAATTCATGGACTCTGGACTCAACTGGTACCCAAAAGCAGAATTCTGTACATTGGGAGAAAGGAAACCACTCTGGTCCCTCGTTTGTAATATGACTGAGGTGGAACTGAACAATACAAGGTGAAACCTCCCAAGGACATGAAGCTGTAGGAAAATAGTTTTCTCTAAAATGAACAATTTTAACTCACACAACTTCTTTTTGAAACTCATCTGCTGCCACATGGTATGCCTCAAAACTGGTTATTTAGAGAAAGGTCGTAAACATGATTAATTCTCACAGAACAACTAGCAAAAGTTCAACAAGAGTCTCTGTTGCAATGGCACATTTGTCTACAGACTAGCCAAGCTGAGTAGTTTCTCAGAAGTCAGAGTGGTTTAGAAAGTTATCCAAATAACAAGAACAGCTTTTGTATTTACATATATATAAGAACACATTAATGTTTCTACTAATCAGATTATTCATTGCTGATTCATTCTGATCTCTCACTCCCTCTTACCACTGGCTTTCCCAGAGCTCTTTCTCTGTGTTTTATGCTGAAGTGAAAACTAAGGAAAGGAGGTTAGCCTTGATACTGAGTGCAAATAATAGCTGAAACAATCTACTAGAATTAAAATCTGTTATAGCCAAGTCAAATCAAGAAGGAAGGCAGAGACACAGCGGCAGCTTATGAGCATCTAGTAGGTAATTACATCTTAGAAAGAGGCTGCAGTGCTGGTCTTGGAAGATGCCCCATCCCTCACAGGGATGATGGAGCACAGATAAGCTCCACATCACAACCTGCTCATCAGAGGCAGTTGTTGGGAAGAAGAGCAGCTCATCTGTCCCCAGCAGCTGCTCCAAACTATGGTGGGGGAAGGAGGTGAAGAGTAGGGTAAACATCTGGGATCAGTAAAGTCTGACTCAGCCCATGGAGCTTGGCTTGATGTGCTCACATGAGCACCCCTGATCTGTTACCTTGCTCCTTTTCTTGTCAGTCTCATGGAAAACAGATGTGGAATGCCTCGTTATTTAAATTAAAAGTGCCACTTCTCACACAAGGCCATGGCTAAAGATGACGTGACAAACAGGAGGCAGCAAACTCCCAAGTTTTATGATGTATGCACGTTCCTAATTAGCACTTACATGTTTTCTTCATTTCAGTTCTTGTGACAGAGTTTAGAGCTTATAAATAGCCAGACATCTAACCTACTGATCAGCAACTGCTTCACATATGCTTGTGTATAATTTCTGTAGGCCTCAGATTTGCCTCAATTACTCATTAGTTAAATGTCAAAAATAATCAGATTCCACAGAAATCTGACAGTCTTCCAGCTGTGCTTGGTTTAACAAGCCACGGCACCTTTTAGTGAATGTTAGTTCTGTTTTTAAGGAAACTGATGGTGTATTTGTAGCTTTCACCACCATAAATTTGAAGACCTCAGTGCACTGCAAGTGACACGCTGAGCTCTCCACAGGCAGGATGCTGTTGAGAAATCGGAGAACACAGTGAAATACCCCTTCGTGTAAGAAGCAAATGCAAAACACTTGTGGCTTCAGTATAAAGGTTTTTCTCTGGCATAACATGGAAACAGGAAAGGCAAATTATAATTGATGAAAAAACAACAAAAAAGACACAGGTTCTGGGAATTTTGCAGTAGACAAATGTGATTCATAGAGCTCACATCAATGCAATGTAATACTGGCTGTTTGGAAACCTGAGTCTCCCCTTTGATGGGCTTGTTTAAATTCCCAGGGACTGGTGTGCATTTCAAGCATTATTATAAATATCATCAATTCTTTGGAGACTAATAGGGACTTTAGTTGCATTTTTAAACACTTGTATGTGAATAGTCTTGTTAGTAATTTATTCCATTTCATCTCATATGCTTTTTGCTTATGAAGCACTGATGCCTTGTTTTGTACCCATAGAGAACTGTTCCAAGAATACTAGCTTTTTAGAAAGTTTTTCATTCCAGACTTGTCGCCCTCAGAAAATTTAAACTTTCCCCCTTCTGTTCCCAGTTAGTGAGCTACATAAGGTCATCCAGAAAGATGCTGGACCATAATTTCAACAGCTGGCATTATGTAAGCGGATGACATTTTCTTCACCTATGCTATTAACTTCACAGTAAAAGTTGGCTATAACCAACTGTGAATCTATGCTAACAGAGGAATCCTCCACAAAATACATGGATTTGACTGTTTGTTTCAGTCTGACTTATATTACCCTGACTATACCTGTTAGAAAGGAGAAGCAGCCAGCCTGATTTGACATCTTGTTATTGAAGCTCATGAAATTCTTCAATATATGAACACTCTACATGCCTCCAAATGAAATTCAAAATTGCACACGTATAATAACAGCTATAAATATGAGATAAAAGCAAAAAAGATTCTTGGCTTTGCTTTTTTATGTTGAAATTTTCTAAAAACATAGTCTGTAAACAAAAAACCCAAAATTGTTCTGGAGGGAAAATTAGGCAGAAGCTGAACAATTTTGTAGCTGAGAAAAGCATGGGGGATTTTTTGTCTGACAGTTCTGTGTCAGCACCCATTTAGTAGTCCACATGAGTCTAACCAGAGATTAATAAAAACTACAGCTACAGGTAATTTTTTCCAAAACATCTGGATTTCCATATACTGGATTTAGGTAAGAAATATCTATAAGGTGTGGACTACCTTCAGCTGTAAAGCACATCCATGGGAAATCACTGAGTCTGGGAGGGTGATGTCCATCCTGAAACATGCCATTCACTGCCTTAGGCTACTCTGGTTTGCTCCAGGGCTGAACCAGAGAGCACTGTGACTCCTTCTGAGCCAGAGGAGTCATGATTCTTCAGGAACCAGTGCTCCAAGGGCGCAGGCTGGCATGCCTTTTGGCAGCTGGCATCACTCTTTGGTGATGCTCAGAGTATACAGATGTTTACATTGGTCTTTATTACATTCCAAAACCTGACGGTAGCAGGCATCTCTGTGAGAGTTCATGCCCATGTTTACACTTGTCCCCACAGTAAAACCAAGGAGCTTTTGGAGGAGTAAATTTCCATCCAACCTTGACTCCTTCCCTCTTCCAAATACACAAACTCAGTGTCTGGCCCCTGCTTTGCAATGGATGATGAGAAAAGAGTGCTTGGTTTTTGCACAGTTCAAACCCTATCGAAGTGGCAATGACAAACCTGTATCAGCTGGGCTGCACTCTCTGGACTGCCGTAGCGATGGTCGTGCCCATTGATGGCCAGCACCCGGTCATTCTCCTGCAGCTGTCCATCACGAGCAGCCATGCCTCCTTCCAGCAAGTTGAAAATGAATACCCCTGGCTCGTCAGCCTTGCGGACCAGCTTTATTCCCAGCTGCTCATCTGGACTGCTCTTGTTTAGCACAACATGGAAGCTGTCATCCCTGTTGCAGTGAGCATCAAGGGAAACTCCGCTGTTTCGGCATCGGTACCTCTGCTCTCGGAGCACCGTCAGTCGGAGCACGTGGCAGGGTTGCTTCAGGATTGACAGGGCATAGTTGTGAGGCACATTTTTGATGTCCATGCCATTTACCTGGGAGAGAGAAGTGTAAATCAGCAAGCAGAAAGACAGTCTATTCTGAGCTGGCACTGAGAAGGGCAGTCTTATTTACACAGATGTCTTCATATGAAGTGACATGTGCTATTTCAAACTGTGTCACACAGGAGGCCAAGTTTGCAGCACAGAACAATCTTCCCCCCAAGGAAAGGATGCGCTGCACAGACAGTTTCTGCCCTTTTTCTTCCTCTTTCTCCCTGATAGTCTCCAGACATACATGCTAGTTTTCATCTTTCTTATTGCTCTTTCCCAAGCTTCAATATCCTTTCATATATCTTAGTTTTATTCCACTGGCTTCTGATTTCAAATTGCCTTGCCAGGCTTTCCTTTCACTCCCACAGTTTTCCTGCTGTTTCTCTTCTTTTCTCCCAGATGTTCTAGGTACAGTCAAAAAAATTTTTTTCATTAATTAATCTCTAATTTAAAAAAATGAAAGAGACTCAAGTAGAGATTTAAATGCCCTGGATATTTACTAACAATTAGGCTGATTTACCACACCAGAGAATCAGACTTTTTTTCTCAGTGTTTTCCAGGTAAGATTTAATTCAGATGACAGTAAAACTACATAACTACCACTTCTTAAATTTGGCTGTGGAAAAGAAAGAGAAAAAAAGAGCTACCAGTCAATCCTGTCATGTTCATATGTGTAAGAGTGACTAGGCATTGTACTTTATATTGCTAAATGAAAACCAGTTGCAAGATTGTATTTCATCACTGGCTAGAAAACCTGAATCAGACAAGTTATTTCCATGTAGCTGTACACTGCACAGGTTGAACCATTTAAATATTAAGAAACATCTCCAAAATGTAACAGAAATACTCCCCAGCATGGACAAAAGCATTTGGCTGGTGTTTGCTTTTGCAGATTGCCTATGTGGGCACAACGCGACTGCTGTGCTGCAGTCTGGTTGGGAGGACTGCACCCAGAGAGACACAGCTCAACTAGCTTTAAGTTGCTGCTTTGGTACCACAAACAGCATGAGCTGCACCAGGAAGAGGCTGAAATTCATGGGAATCCTTGGTAAATCCTGGGCAGTCAGCCACGGCTGGGAAGAGCTAGGCTGGGCCCATCTGTGCTACAGTCACAGCTTCATTGTGCAGTTTGGATGTGCCTGCAGGAACAGCTTTGTCTTAGTGGTGCCATTAACTCTGCTGCTCTTTGTGGCACCAGGACAAAAAGCCTCCCTGAAACACACAGTTGGGTTGTGGACACTTAGCCAGCTGCCTCTGGGAGCCACCATCCAGAGGCATTTTTATTCACTGCTAGAGTGAAGTATGCCCACATTGTGATCCTGGGAAATCCCTTTGGCCAAGTCTGTCTGACATCATGCCTCAAGTGTCCTCAGCTACCACCAGGGTCAGCAAAAGCTAGGAAATCAGAGTGGCTTACAGGTGGTGTTCTGAACTTCAGAACATCTTTCTGCATGCAACATTGCAAATCTCATCATGATTGATTTACATGATCTTATGCTCTGTCAGGATATTTTCATCTCGTACCTCCACCAGTACTGTACCTTTAGTATCATGTCTCCAGGCAGCAATCTTCCATCTCTGGCAATTACCCCATCTCGATAAATATGCTGTATAATAATGTGAACCAAAGGGGTCTCACTGCCTCCCACAATCCTAATGGCCAGATTTTCATGGGGATTGGTACGGCTGATCTTAATGCAGGTAACTTCCCCATCTGGAATCAGGTGATACAACCTGGGAAAACCTGGAAATGCATATTGTAAGGAATTTATTTGACAACACAGTTTTGCTTTGTTGAAACATGCACTGCACAACCTCAAGTACCTGCCAGTTAGTCAAGCTAGGTTTTATACATAGATGTGATTTAGACTAAGTGGGGAGGAAAGGACAGGTAAGCATGCTGAATTGACTTGAAGAGATCTTTTTACAATTAATATATTCAAACTTCCTTTTTCCTGCCACAAAATACAGCCTCAAACCTTTGATGTAATCCAGACAGATGAAGTGTACTTAAAAACAGTTATATACATCAATATTTTAAGGGAATAAAACACATTTTTAGTCACCAGAGACACCTCAGAACCGGGCCACAGTTTCTTGCTGGCCCTAGAACAGATGGGCATGGGAACCTCAACAAACATCCCTCCCTGCTGTGGTGGGTTGTAAACTCTGTCTCACTGGTAGCACCCCATGCTTCCCTGTTTTCTCCATCTTTGGTGTCATAGTGGAGGACTGGATGCTTGTCTTGTGACATTCAAGGAAGCCTTCTATTCATCTTTAGCTATCAGAAAGATAAGATTTTTTGGACAACCCAAGGCACACAGTAGTTCCCTACCAGACCCCTCTCCTTTCATTACTTAAGGATGAGTGACTTGAGTTAAAGGCTTGAACTCTAGGAAATAGGAATGAATGGCTCTTACTGTCACGTGTCTGTAGTAAAACCACAGTATGCTCAAAGTACCTGGTGGGAAAGATCTCTGCTAGCCCTGGCAATCTGGCTGTGGGAAAGAGGGAATAATAGTGGGCAGGGATCCTTTTTGTATTTATAATGCACTGGATAAGAGTATCCTCTTCCAAACCCTACTTTTCAACTGGCATGTCTGATTTCACAACATGTCACTAATGCTTTCTTTCTTTCTAGGTCAATTCAAAATTTTAATCCATATTGAGCAGTGAGCAAAGTTGAAAAAAAGCAGCAGTGAATTTTCTAGCACAGGCATATCAGCCTTCAATTAATTTGAAACCCTCACAGCTGAGAGAAAGAGTTTGAACTATTTGCATGTGAGTCCAATGCAGTGCTTATATGACAAACCTGTAAGTCAAAAAATTAACTGCTAATATTGTTTCAATAACCTATTTTAGAAATGAAAGTACCATGTTATTGAATATGATTAAATGTAAAATGAAACTTAACAAACCAGTATCTGAGATAGAATAAATATTTGCTACCACAGAATTAGCAGGCAACAAATCAGCAAGGCACCAAAACCTTCTGGGAGAGAGCAAGGGGAGAGAAAGAACAGGAAAAGAAATATTGAAAAACACCATGGTGCATCCCTTACCACTTCTTTGATCATATGCTCTTCAGGGTGGGAAGCTGTCCTCCTCCACGTCTGTAAAAAGCACCTACTGGTAGCACAGACTTCGACTTTGTGGTTTTACACAGACTTGACAGGCAATAAAAGTCCGTCTAGATAACTACACAGCCTTTACCAACCTAATACTCAACTATTAATTTACCAACCAAGTACTCAAGCATTCATTCTTGTAGTAGCAGTTTCTGGGCTAATACATGTTTACTTCAGTTTTGCAGGCAACTTTAATGTCTCAGGAATGGAAGGTGCTTCATTTCCCCCATGTTCCTCTATTTTCTAAACACTACTTGCTTAGCTTGTAATTTGTTCAGTTCTCTGTATCCTGAAGGGTGGATTCACTTGATCTAAATCCATGCCTCTGAGTCAAATATATAGTTTGGTGATCTACTTGCTCTAACCTCCTTTGTAGTGCACAGGCACCCAAAGGGAGCGATTCCTGTGCTAAACCATCCCTGTAGGTGCCAAACGTTCTCCTCTGCTGTGTAAGAAAAGAGGCAATTAGTTCTGGCATCTAAGTCTGTAGATTGTCTGACTACAAGCACAAGCAGTGCTTGTAGTCAGACAATACAAATACTACTCAAAAATCACCAGTGGCCTGATCCCTGCATCAGAATAAGCATGCACATTTCACACTCTTAGTGTGGCTATAAGGGTAGTTATGTGTAAAACCACAAATGAAAATCAGGATACCTAGACCTTCCCTGCATGCAAATAAATTAATATACATATATATATATATAGAAGACTACCAAAACAGTGCTATAATAGACCTACTTCTATTATGATGACTCACTTCACATCCTAACAAACTATCCTTTTTGACTCTGATGTTCATTTCATCATAGCTCATTCAGAAAACTTTTCTAAAGGAGTTATTCAGTTGCATTTCTCGTCCATAGAGAATTGTGGATGGAATAAGCTATTGACACTCTCATGTTATTTCAATATGTAATTATCCCAGAGTTAAATCAGGGCAGTGGGGCAGTGAACAAGTTTCTATACTTCTACAAGACTTAACTATATCTTTACATAACGTATAGATTTCTTTGCATTTTGAACAATGCCTTACCTGGTTTGTTAATTCTTGCAGTGGCACTTGACTGGCTTTCAATATGACTTTATTCAGATTATTTTAGAGGAATTTTTATGTCTAATTTCCTTCTGAAATGTGCAGTCTACAACAAACCAAATCTTTCCAAGACGTTTTTCTTCCCAGTCTGCAAGTCTCTCATGCTACTCTTTCAGTTAGTAGGCTGTACTGCCTCACTTCCTGTCTTCATTGGGTTTGTGTTCTTTATCATATATAAATAATAAACAGAAAGATTTTCTCCTCAGATCGGCTAAGCAACTAAAATAGCTCCTCCATGATCCATTAATTTCTGCGCTCTTCATTGAAGACCTGCCTCTTCTTTCATCCCAGACATTTACCAGGACATTGGTATTATCAACAACCTAGACTGTTGTAAGCAAAAGGCCAATGCCTATTTTGATAAACTAAGTGTGGCCATTTAAATATATAAAATACACAAACATACCTTTTTAAAATAAGAAAGTCAATAGTTGCTTTTTCACGAAACAGTCTGCATACATTGTGTGCAGTTTGATC
Source organism: Erpornis zantholeuca (assembly GCA_013400515.1). Classification (NCBI taxonomy): domain Eukaryota; kingdom Metazoa; phylum Chordata; class Aves; order Passeriformes; family Timaliidae; genus Erpornis; species Erpornis zantholeuca. Next base: position 41,415 of record VZTN01030640.1, read on the forward strand.
AAAACTTACCATGCCTATTTCAAGACAATGCCGTGCCTAGAAAGCAGTATCTTCAAAGTGAATTTTTTAATGCATGTACCATACCCAGAAAAGGTGGACCCTGCTTCAGCAGCTGGTTGCGTACAATGATTGGGGCCTCAGCAGCCCAATTTAAGGGACTCCAATTGACTTGAGGGCTTGTACCTTTCAAATATATATACACCCTGTTGTGAGCCTGGAGTATCATTTTTCACAGACTCCATTTTCCAGCCCTTACACTCTTACTAAAATTCTCCATTTTCTTTGGTCAGGTTTTCCAGAGCAGGAAAACCCAGGAGTATTGCATACCTTTCTTTACCATTTTATATTTCCAGTCCTTAAATATTGAAGAGCTGCTGAATCTAGAAAGAAGGAAACTTTCTGTCTTGTTGCTGGCGATTCTTCCAGGTTTTCCCACAGAGTGCTGTGTTTTTGTCACAGGGGGTTGTATGGAGCATTCTGAATCTGTCAATATAATAAAATGTCACCTGCATTCAGAAAGACTGTGTGGGTTTTTTTCTCAAGCAGTATTGTCTCAATATTAGTGTGCAATTTTATTGGTATTTTCACACATCTCATTATGGTAACAACATAGGAGAGACTAGTTTTGCACGGTGAACTCCACTTATCTGGCACAATGTAGGACACTGAGCATTTGTTAGTATAGTGGCCATGACAGAGTATTACAAAATTTTAAGTATGCTTACTATTTTTTCCCACAGTTTATAATATTTAATGGTAGTGTTCCTTCAGTGCTCAGGTTTCTGCTGATTTCTGTGTGTATCATGCTCCTTCCACAGTGCTGCCACAAGGGTAACTTCTGTCTTCATTCCCAGGATTCAGTGTGACAATGTGTAATTTTTCTGTGACTCCTGAGTCCAGATTAATCAAAGGCCACTGTAAACAAAACTTGTATCTGTGGTTGCAACTCCTCAATTAGATCAGGCAGCCTGAATAACGTGCCAGCTCATGCCCACAAATAGGACTATCTGCAGGAACACACACTCATGCTTCCCAGCATCTGGACACCAGAATTTAAATTAAGCTTGTGTAACCTAGTCTTGGAAAATTCATGTGTCTGTGAATGTCACATGCCCTTGCGCTGGTGGGGAGCTTTATTCTGCAACTTTTCCTTCCCAGTAGATTTTCATTTATCATTTCATTCTCCCAGAGGTTTGCCATCATTTTGATTTAATGCCTTCCATTAATTCTCCTGTGATGCTGCTCCGATGGAGGGGCAGGTAGAAGGCAATGCCAGTTCTAATATCTTTTCTTGCTTCTGGACATTCCTCTCACCAAAGGAGTCCCAAAAGAACTAAAATGAAACTGTTGCTGAGTTGACAGTGTCTCTATAGAGTTGTGGCTCTTATTTACAGCATGCAAATTAATCAGTCTGCAGTACAGGAAATACTGCAAAGACAATCTCTTTCTTCTGAAAATTGCTTGGCTCATTGTTACAGAGCAGAGTACTTTGAAACAGTTCTGTAACAGCTGTTTTGGGAGATCAGAATGGCAACTNTCTGTGGGGTACAGCCTTCCTGAGACAGAAGTCGAGCTGCACTGTCTTGTCCTGGGGCTGAATAAACCACTTTTTTCTGTACAGAGAGAACCTTAATGCCATGAAATTGTTGATACCATCTGTGTTTTACTTACCTTCTTTTTCTTCATGTACTTTTCCAAACATGGAAGTATTTATAATATCTATCTATCTATCTATCTATCTATCTATCTATCTATCTATCTATCATATTAGGTATGTGTATATTTATATCTCAAAAATACACCAGAGTTCCCACTGAACAGTACAAGAAAGAAGCCTGTTCTGTGGTTTTGCCGGTGCCTGCTGGGGCTGCCTTGGTCTTGACTGCTTCAAAGCAATAACAGATGGTAGAACAGCATCCACTATGAGACTGAGTTTGACTTTGAAAAGCATTTGCCATCCTCAAGCAATCATAAATTAAATTTCTTTTACAATGGCTTGACTGCAAAATGAAATTAATGAATGTTTTTGAAAGTCAGAAACACAGCTCTTTTACTGTAAAACTGTATGGAAGTTTTTTCAGTTGTACCTGCAAATTCTTTCCTCCTAAAACATTAGCTGGTTTACAACTTGTATTTGTAGATCAGTTTGAGTCAAGAGTATATATATCTATAGTCTTTATTGGAACTGAATTTAAGGTGTAAAGCCAAACTAAGAGCACAGTGATACAAATAAGCATAGCAAAGCTGGAGCAGTCTTTGCTTGGAGATATTTTATCGTTTAAGTAGATTGTCAAGGTCATTTACACTAGTAGATCTAGTCAGAAGATATTACATCTTAAATGCATCAGTGCCGTAAGCATGTCCCTGTCACCTTCCCTCACATCTCAGAATGAAAGTTTTTCTTTTAAATTTTCTAAACTTCTACTTCAGACCTGGAAAGCTATTTGTAGCTGTAAATGCTGTTAATAAAATTGCTCTCAGATAAATATCACAAGAGTGGGTGCTGACTACAGACAAATACTTCTTTGCATGGGATTTTACAAATAACAAAGTATTAAAAATGAAAAAATCTTAACACCTCCTTGCCCCAAATATTTTCTCATTAGTGTTTATATTTTTCATTCACCTCTAACATTTTCTTTGGTTTGGACATTTAACAATTCCCTACAGAAAATGTCACAAAAAACATTTTAACAGAGAACCAAAGAAAGCCTGAATCATTTAAATCCAAAATGAGCACATATAACATTGTTTAAACAAATCAAACCACAGGATACAAATGTAAATTGTGAAGTAATCTCCACAGTGCAGGATGGCTACCAACTCCAGGTATAAGATAGCCTTAAACTGTAACTATTTCTCTGCTGTAATTATAAGAGAAACACATTTGATATTATACATTATATTTTACAATGTCCCTAGGTGTCAATGAATTTTTCAAAACCAGTACTGGATTCAGCTTCAAGTTAAGAAGAATTAGAGTATTTTTTCCTCCCACATCAGAAACTATTATTTTGTCTTTCACCCTCACAGTCATATTGCAGACGAACAGTGGCTCAACAAACATAGTAGCTTCAGATTAAAGGCACCTATACACTGTGCATGAAGGGTTGCTGCATGCTCATACATAGGTACTTGTTATGGTGTTCATTCTCAGATCTCCTTTGACCAAAATCTCAGATCTCCTTTGACAGGCAAAGCACACATTAAACAGAGACATGTGAACTAAGAGGGGGGAATTCTGAAAACTGGAGTCAGATGAATTACACATTGAGCTTTGCCAGATGATCTTACTCCCACATGATCTTACTGCCAGATGATCTAGCTCCTTTTTCAAGAAAAGGTTATCAGCAAGAAGGGGTTATATCACTCTGTGCTCACTGTGAGGCTGGCATAGTCTCAGCTTTATTATGCTCATGCACTAACTAAACCTGGTGAGGAAAGGGGTCACCAGAGAGTTGGTGAGGTGCTGTCTGATTTCCTGGAGCAATGAGGCATGTCTGAGTTGTGTTCTCAGATGGTCCCAGACACAAAGCTCTGAAAATTTGGACAAGGCAGCAGCAGCTTTCCCACTGAGTGTGGGGACCACTGAAGTCAGGAATCACATTATTCACCCCCACAGGAGTATCTCCACTCTCAGGAGAGTGGCATGGCAATGGTGAGACAGAGATGTGGGGCTCCCTTTTCTTCAATAGGCAAGACCTTTAGGGAGCACAGGGCAGAGCATAGAGCAGTTATCCATAAAGACTCAACAGCTCTAATCAGAAGTCTAGCTGCAGACTGCTCAGAGCAGCTGAGGCTTAAAAAAATTAATAAAAGAAGAAAACATACAGAACGGAGAAGAAAACCAGCCTCCAGCTGACAGGATGATAACTGCTACAGAAAAAAGTACATTAATTTCCTCCTCCAACAAGAAGAAACAGAGAAAGCCTTTGAGATGCCATTATGCAAAACACCTGTTTTGCATAGGACTGAATAGAAATCTTTTTTCAAGTTGTATTTTTTTTGCTGGAAGTTACTTTCTTGCATTTTTTTCTAAGATCAAATTCCAGAACTGTGTAATCAAAATGCATTCCTTGCAAATGTAATTAATAAAGTAATTTAGGTAACCAGGTTCTGTGATCTCATACATAAGAGTAACTGCTTATTAAGTAATTATATGCCTACCTGGTTTTTCCAGTGCAGCAGAATACATTTGGAAGTTTACAGGCATGCTTGATGCAGAGGAATAAAACCACAAGCAGAGCCAAGGAGAGAATGACAATCTTGACACTGTCACTGGGGCCCTGGAGTGATTGCCAATATACATCCCTTATAGAGACGGCAATGCTTTTCCTTTGCTGGAAATGCAAGGGCCAGTGCCATCTTCACACCTTTCTGCTGACTCCTCTTAATATCTGGACTGCACTGGGCTACTGGATAGGTGCTGTTGACATCCAGACCATCTGCACACTCTGGACATGAAGCTGAGCTTTCAGTGGAACTCCAACTAATGTCACCTATATGTCTAGGTAGAAAGTTACCTGTATCTCATCCTGAAGAGATGTCTTTTGAAAAATTTGAACTTGAGGCAAGGAGAGTTTCACTAATTCTGAAAAAAGGCAAGCTTTTGCTTACAGTGGATTGAAGAATTGCTACAGAATGAGAAATATATCTGCCTGCTCAAACAGAGATATAAACAACTTACTTGCAATATTTTACTTGGGGAAAAATAGTAAAATACTATTTTTAATAATAAAAATTATTACAAATTATTAAAAATAAAGTAAAATTATTAATGATGTTTTCAGGTCAAGGAGTATATTCACATTCTTCTTATCTAAAATGTTCACAATTTTGAATTACCAGGTTCTATTTTGGCTCTATCAGAAAATATGTGAAGTAGGAGAGTAAGTACCAAGAATACAGTAACATAGCAAAACTCTCCTGAAGGAATAAGCAAATAAAGCAGAAGAATATGGAACATGGTTCTCTGATTCACCACTATTCCCAAGGGCATCACAACGATACCTGAAAGTAGCATTTGGGAGCCTTTTGTTCTCATTTTGTGTGCGTTTCAATGAGAACTTGAACACAGAGCAAAAGGAAGTTGGATATTTTGTATTCTCAAAGCCTGCACCCTGGACATTTGATCTGGGAAGAGACATGAGGTGCTGAGGAATCCAGCAAAGGAATAATAAGCTCAGTGAAGACCTTGATTAAGACGTTGATTCCCACTCTATCATCACTTCCTCTTGATGCATGAATGCCAGTGTTGGTTTCATAATTATGGTCCAAACTGATTAGTAACATTTGCTTATTGCTTTGAGAATGTCAAATGTTAAGTGTTACTACCTGCTAGACCCCTCATCCCTGACATACACCAGACAAACTTGCCTCTCCCTGCTGCTTAAGAGTGGAGCATTCTTACCTCATCACCTGCCTGGCTGAGGTAAAGGAGCCCACAAAAATGCTGGAATAATAACAGTACTTTGCACTTTCATACCATCCTCCCTCTGGGAATTTCCAGTGCTTCATATGCATTAGCCAAAACTCATTAAGTTCCTCCAAAGTATGATTATTGTGATCCATTTGCTTTAGGGGGACAGAGACATGCCAATGAAGAGACTTGAACAAAATTACAGAGCAAATCAATGACAGCTCCAGTAATAGATCCCAGACACCCAGATTCCACATCCCGTGGGCTAGATACTGGGCTGGCTGTAGCACGCAGGCTGTTACCAGAACAGCCCTACGTGAGGTCCCACCCACCCTAGCAATATTCTTGCCTGCCAGTCAGCAACATCTTTTGGAAGAAGAAAATAAGGAAAGATTGCATTTTCTGGTTTGTTTGCTTTAATCACACACAGCCCACCACATGAAAGGCATGTTAGCCATGGATATCCAGCTCCCACATAGCTAGGGTCCCCTACCCCATTTTAAGCGGTAACACAAGATGAACAAAACAGTACCTTCCTCTCCAGCAGAGTTTCCAACAGTCTCCCTTTCTCGGTCAGTCTGGTTGGAAACGGCACTTCCACTTTTTGTTCTTCGAAGAACACTGAATGCCTTGTTTATTTTTTTAAAAGATCTGCTTCTTATAGTAGAACGTTCAAAGTGTCGAGCTGCAATGGCAGGAAAACAAATCAATACAGTTCAGCAGTTCTGGTCTAGAACCACAGCATTTCTGCAGCCCTCAGTATATGATGGGATATACCACCAACAGCAAGGCTGCCTGTACTTCGCCTTCACCTGAGTTCTGCTTATACTTCAAGGCTGCACCCACCTGAATCTGGGTACAATCACTCTATCTCAGTCCCACACCCTCAAATTGCCACCTTTCTGTCTATATTGCCAATCACATGGAGAAATCTCCTGTGAATGTAGCAGCCTTGGAAAGAATAATCCTCCATCAAGACAGGATCAGCAGCAATCCTGTGAAAAATACATATAAAAGTAAGGAGCACTGCCCTTCCCAAACTATACATGTTTGACCAAAAAAGCTGGAAGTCATTAAAAACTCTTCTTGAAAAAATCCCCACTAGAACTACTACTGCCTCAAAACCTTGCAATGCTTCCAAAGCCACCAACAATTGCTAACTATTTCATGTCAAAAAATCAAAATATTATCAGGTGAAAGGGATCAAAAATCACATATTCCGACGTGGGTAAAGCAATAAAAAAGTCGCAATACTTTCAAAACATGTCATTCTTTTCCATCCTGCTAAAGATATCTTCATGGCTGTTGCTGTTCTGTCTGTTCCAGCTCTGCATGCTAGCCAAACATTGTAATCTAATAATACAACATTCCCTCAAACCAGACTGTGGCCTCTACACTCAATAAAACTGACAGAATTTATTGAGATTCTGGTGCTCTCTTCTTGCACCCTTCCTTTCCTCGCCTCTCCAAACCCTGGCACAACAAGAGGATAGTGCTTCTCATTTCCTAGTCTGTCTTATCCTTTCATCCACTTTCCCGACATGCAATTGGTGGCACACACAAGGTGGGCTTTCCGTTTTAACTTCAGAACCCTCAAATACATGCTTTGAACTCACCATTAACACTTCTGAGCCTGCCTTTGGCCAGGCCATGATTTTCAAATATGACACTCTTCAAAGACAGGTGCAGTGCCACAAAGTGAAAGATGAAAGCAAATTTTCCTGATGCGGTTTGTCCCTGACTGCTGTTTTTCAGCAGGACCAGATCCTCTGATCTGCACCTTCCCAAGAAGCTGGCAGATGTCCCCCAAGGTCCTAAGGCAATTCTTAGAGGTTTTTTTTTCCTTAAAATACATGACAACTGCCAAACACAGTACCCAATAGGATTTTGGGTAGGTATGCCTATCTGTGGGGGTTACTTGGGCCACCAAGCATTAGTGAAGGCACATTGACCAGCTACACCATCTCCCCAGCCCATCACACAAAACATTTAATCCTCCAACTGAGCTGACTTGCCTAAATAATCTTCCTAAAGATTTGCATTTTACATGTGTGCAGCTAGACCATTTTTAGTTTGATGCTGCCCCTGGCCAAGCCATTTTTTTTCACCTCAAATCTATTGGGTCACTGAATGCGCAATTTGATAAACCATGTGAAATGAAAGCTTTCACTTCCCCCACCCCCTTCCTCTTCTTTTTTTTTTTTTTTTTTTTCAATCCTCTAGTGGCATATATTTAACAGAAAAATGAATGTGAAAGGGGCTACCAGGCTCTGACGCCATTGTTTTTGGCTCTTACTTCTGTTCCGGTTGCTGCGGTGCAGGTCTCCGGGGCTGCTGCCCAGCTGGCTGTCCTCCGAGGTGGGGCTGAAGGCCGGGTTCACCAGCCCTGGCTCATCTGTCATTAAGGCGATGGCCGCAGCTGCTGAGAGCTCAGGGCCCAGGGCAGCCACTGCTAAGCTGGAGCCATGGTCCGGAGAGCAGTCTTGGGAACGCCTCTTCCGTTCCTTGGTAAGGCCATAGTGGGATGCTCCTTTACATCTAAGGAGAAGGGAGGGAAAGAGAGACATGATAGTTGCTGTGTACTTAGGGAAATTATCTGGTTCCAAGGAATCACTTGGACTAGAAACTGTGATGATCATGGTGGCCAGTGAAATATGGATGATTAACAAGAGGGAAAAATGCCAGTGTGTGCCTCAAAGAAGGTGAGTTACCACCTTACACGGTAAGTTACAGTTCAGCTGTATTCCAGCTCAGCTGAGACACTAAAATAAGCAGGTCACTGCCTTGACAGAGGAAGAGGTGCAAGTCGGGGCAGGGGGTCTCACTGACCCTGCAGCCTCTCCAGAGTCAAGGAGGGAGTGCAGAGCTCCTACCAAGGGACAGGGACCTCGTGCCAAAGTCCTTGGGCCAGCCTGGGATTTCACCAGCTTGGGGACCTCAAGGCAGGTTCTAAAGTACTTCTGGTGGAAAATCCGCTGTTTCTATTGGAGAAATACATGTGCCCAAAAGAGCTGAAGATACAGCATTATAAGGGGAAAATTACAAGCCTGCTTTGAAACAAACTTAGTTATGCTTCCAGCTCTCTGCTCTAGATTCATCCTAGACAGCAAAGGCAGGACCATGCATGGCATTTCTTTCTTAAGACTCATGAAAGAAAGTCACTTGCATGAAATTGAAGGTCGCTGTAGTCTTCATGAGTCAGTATTCAATTAAAGCTATAAAATAACTGAAAAGACAGAGTGACCAAGGACACATCACTTCTCCAGCACTACTTTGCCCAGTGCCCACCCACTAGAACCACATTCAGTGCATTAAAAAAACCAAAAACAACAAACTGTCTTTTAATCATCATCTAATGAGCTTGGCCTACTTTCAGTTACTATTATCTCTTTCTTCATAGCAAAGGCTAACTGATGACTTTCATGAAAGTGCCCTGTAGGACAAACTCACAGAAATAGCTGCAGAAACCCTTAGGGATAGAAAGCTCTTCGTAATATATAGCATGCACAAAAGGCAATACATACAGTATGCATAATACATACAGTACACAACGCCAGTGGGTTAAGTGTCACAAAAAGAAGTAGTACACTGAACAGAAGCCTTAGAAGAGAAATGGTTATGGAAGCAGTTCCTGAGGCAAAAAGATGGTATGAGGAGATGACAGAGCTCTCTGTATCAGCTTCAGAGCAGCAGTTTAACTTCTATCATGGTATTGACTTTTGATGAGGCAATTGAATGAGAACCTATTTTTGGCACTAAATTATGTTTTACCATCATTTACCTCATGCTGTTTCTGGCAACTTTCATCTTAAAAAGGGGAAAAATACTCAAACCAAACGGTGTGCTTTTGATGCAACTTTTGTGTAAGGCCTGTGTATATGCTTTAAGGTTGGATAGGAATGGCTGTAACAGGAGTGATTTTGGAAACCTTTCACAAGCAAAATGAGGCGTCTCAGAAGAAAATGCTCTTAGGGAAGAGAAGGTTGGTCAACTACTTCAAAAGACCAATGAAAAGCTATTTAAGACACTTATTGCAACAATATTCTAGTGAAACAGAAAGGAAAAGCTCTCCAGCCTCCACTGCAGCAGGTATTTTTCAACTTCTTTCCAAACTTTCTCACTCCCCCAGAACCTTAAGCCGTGGCAGGGTACTCTCCTTTAGATTTCATGGGAAGAAGAAGCACAACGGCCTTTCCTTCTTTCTACTCACCTACACTTCTTCAACAGAGTGTTTTGGAAACCCTTCCTTGACATCTCCCTCTTGCAGTAAGGTTACATTTGCTCATCCAGCCTATGAATGCTTGACAAAATAGTTTAAAAATAGTCTAAAAACCCAACACAATAAAGTGAATACAGAGAATTGGCTTTGGGGAGAACTGTTTGCTGTTCTCAGAAGACAGTCTCTGCTTTACAACAATTCTGCAAAGATTCAGAATATGATAAGAGTTATTCCTACTCCTCCCCATTTAATTTCATTTGTCTGTGTCTTTCTCATGTCACTAAAGTTTCAGTGGCTGATATTAAAGCACTAGCCTTGTGAATGGGTCCACATGTGCAGATTTTTTTACATTTTGTAGATTCTATGAAGATCAATATGAAGATCAGAAGTGTCTCTGCCCAGACATTCCCAGCTATTTGGATTCAACCACTGCCTGGTGCCCATCTGCACTTCACTGCTACAGCCTTCACTTTCTGTGGAAATCCTCACTTGCTGCTGCTGGCTGTACTGCAGATGCGCAGTCAACAGCTTCATTCCAACAGCAATGAACAGAAGACAGCTACTTTGAATGTGGAGAGGACTGACACAATTTAAGATGTGGCTTATTGGAGAAGACAAGTTGTCATGATACAAAGCACAAAGCATATCTTTCTAGCTCTGCCAGAAATAGTTAAAGAAGAACCAGAGCTCTTCAAGTATGATCACTGAAGCTATTTCTTAAATAATTGTGGCAGGCATAAATGAACACAAATCAAGCCCTCTTTCTTCAGATTAACACAGTGTCCTTGAAGAAGAAAAAAAAGTCCCAAGACCTCAAACTTGTAATAAAATTTGCAACAGCATCTCTTCACTTTCATTGTTTTGCTTGTGCTGACACTGCTGTGATAACAGAAAACAGAAGAGACGACTGTCTAAGTGGAATCATATTTATAGTGTCTAAGCTACATTTTTCCATATGGTTGGATTTGGCTCCCAGAAAAGAGAGAAACATAAAACAGCTACATGCCAGTAGTAATTAGCTCTCTCATTGAGAGTATTAATCACAATGCCTGATTTGCAGCTGGAAGAGTGGGATACCTGATTAACAGAACCAGTCAAAAAGTGCACACAACACTGTCTGCAGGCCAAGGTGAACTACAGATTTATGTTCCTTCTCAGTGGCACTGGACAGCAAGTACAGCTGTGCAGCCTTACGATACTGAAACAATTTGAAGGCCAAACCCTAGAGAGATAAACAGACATGAATAATGTGTGTTGTACAGTTTGTGCCATTAAAGTAGTGTCACAAGTGGTATACAGGAAACTGAGAAAATAGTTTCTTCTGTTTGCACAGCCTCTTCTATGAAGCAGATATCCACCATCTGAAATTTTGGCCATATGAGCTAACCACTGGGTGGTGGGAGAGCAGTGGTGGCTGCTGAAATTTCACCCAGGGCTGCAATTCTGGCTGGTATCAACGCTGGCAGCCACAGGGCAAGCTTTGCCCTGCACCCTGTTCCACACTCAAGGGATAGTCTCTAGGCTTCAGGAGCTACAGCCTAAGAGTGGGAGCAAAGAGATCCAAAACCCTGTGGCTGCCTTAATTTGGTCCTACCATTTGTAAAAACAACCTTCAGTTATCCTCAAGGCCAACAGAAATACATCCACGTCATTTGAAATTCAAATTAAAACAGTGGTTTGAAAAGAGAGTTCTCCTTGTAGCATCCCTGACTCGCACAGCAAAGGAGGGATTGAAAGTAAGATTGACCTCAAGGATTTCAATTACCCAGGCTGACATAAGAAAAAAATGTAAAGCCAAAACATAAGCAAGGACAACTGCATGGGTTTTTTCACCTCTCTTCTAGTGATCTAAATAAAACAATTCCACAGGTAAAAAATATATGTATATGTTTGCCCGTGGCAGGGGGACTGGAACTAGATGATTTTTACAGTTCTTACCAATACAAACCATTCTATGATTCTATGACTTATAATGCATTTGTTCTTAAAAATGCCCTGCTTTCTGTGTCATTTCACAGTCTCTGCCTGGGCATGAAACAGGGGAAAAAAGTGAATCTGAAGAGTCACAATGGTTGTGAGCCAGACCCAACACAAATAAACAGAGCAGAAACCCTCCCCTGCCCAGTTCCAGTAGTGCTTTCTCAACCTCACTTCCAGCACCACTCGTATTTTGGAGCTGTGTTGCTTTAGTGCAGCAGCAGTGGACACATTGTCTGAATGCAATTAAGAATAATGTATACAAAGCACTTAAGATTGCCCATCAGAAGAAAATACTGCATAACAGGCTGTCACTGCTGATTCAAAGCTAAACCCTGAGCAGGGTAGACAAGTATGTTTCAGCTATGGTCCCACTGCAAGCAGCCTCATCCGTGTGTAATTTGGTCTTGACACAAGCTTGACACTTTTGGGGGTCCAAAGTATCAACAGCGTGTATCATACTGCCTGTCACACAGAGTCCCCAAATACTATAGCACCCATGAAACAATCCAGTGGAAAGGATGATGGATAAACCAAAGCTGATCAACAAGGAGCAACCTGGATAACCTGCTGCTGATAACCTCACTTGTGAGACCCCGGTGAGAGGCCCCTGCTGTGCCTGGGAAGAAAAGAGAGATGGGGTTTAATTGGAGAGATTGACTCACAAGAAAGTGTTGACAATTCCTGCTCCACAGGGACCATTCACACCATGTGCACATTAGCAGTGACAGTAGTCCAAACATAACCCAAATACCAACCACATGGATTTCAGGCCAAACACTTAAATTCTAAAGTTTTCTGAAACTCCACCACGAGAGAATGAAGTGACTTGATCAGTTCTCAGACAGGGATGACACCAACTCTTCTGATCTCACTTTTGCCAACACTGCACCAAGAAATGGAGTCAAATAAGAAAAAGAAGCGAGGCACCTGAACTCCCACTACATCCCATGTTACAGATATAAGCTAAAATACAGCAAATACACAATCTCCCATCCAGTCCAAATATACTGGTGCTTAAGAGGTCAGAGACATTAATATCTTTGGCAGTGAAGGTGACCACTACCCTGCTGCTCTTTGATGACATTGTGACATCCTTGCTCAGAAAACTAGCTTCTGTGAATTCTGGTCCTATGTGCAAAATTTCTCTTCTTTTCATTTTTGCTGTATAGGGAAATCAATCCCAGAACAGAGTGCTTAACAGAAATGATTTTTCCTTGGTAATTCTGAGTTCCTGCAAGGATTAACTATTGTGTGAATGTTGCATATGGAAAAAAAGCTTTATAAATAAGTACCTGTTTTTTTTAATGCATGCACCTTTTCTGCTTTTTATAAAGAGCTGTCTCAAGTCAAGAACATTCCTCAAGCTACTGTAATCACCAGCTATGGCTAGAAAGGTCCAGCCTACATTAAACCTTACTGAATATTGATAAAGAAGAGAATGGGCCGTGTAAAAAGCAAAGTTTAAACTTCTGGATTACAGTTTCCAGTGAACATTCACTGAAAGACAGGCTGCAAAACCCATATCTAAGCAGGTAACTAGAAACAGGCTGATCTGCACCTGCACTTGAATTTCATAATGCCAGCAATATTTCCAGGTGCCTACCACTGCTGTTCTGTGCACTCTGTAGTCTGGCATTGATGCACTTAGGTATCCTCTCTGTGATGATCTCTTAGTGTCAGAGACTTGCCGTCTTGTTTGGGGGGAAAAAATTGCATATTTTTCACTTACATGGGAAATTGTCCCAGTTACTACTGCTCTTTCACATCAATAACCCGGTAAACAAAAGGCTTTTAGAGACAGCTTCTTGACACCTGGGGCCTCAGGGCTGGCTGGAAGGGCAGCACGGGCCAGTGGCGTGATCTCTGCTGCCTCTGGAGGGCTGAGGATCAGCAATTCCTTCCTACGGTTCCATAAACACTGCTCTTCTCTGTGTCAGCACAGAGATAGCTATGATAGAAGCTAAGATGAGGCAAATGGCTTCTCTGTCTAGCTGTCAGAGAGATTTTCTCATGTTATTTGCTCTCTTTTGTCAGCCAGGGGCCTTTGCTATAGTATAAACATTTAATAGATTTAGTGGTTCTGTATTTCTGCATTACTAGTCTCTAAATATTTATAAAGATCCTCATAACATTTATTTCTTTAAGCTAAAGTTATTTAGCTTAAATACTTTCCCACAAGATAGGAAAAACCTCTCACATATCTATCTTTTTCAGTTTAATTCCTGCATATTCCTGTTATGGTTTCCTAAGGGTTCCACACTTTTTGTATTAATGAAGACACCACAATTCACTAAATTCTGTAAAATTACCTTACTGACAAAGCCTAAAATTGTGCTTTGTCCTATCTGTAAAGATCTGACCCCAGGGAAGGGCTGTCATTTTCACGATGCTTTTGCACTAAGGTGCTGTCAAACAAAATATATTTGTGCATTATATAAGGAACGTGCGCAGGAGTATCTGTATACTTATATTTCCATGCCAGCTACTCTGTATGAATATGGGTCCACCACCAGAAAAAGGAGTTACAGTTCTCATAGATTAAAAAGGCATCGTTTTCTAAGCATATGAAGGAAAAAAATATTGAGCATTCTGATAATTACAATTTAGTCACCCGCTATAGTGACATACTCCCATTTCTGTGATCTGTTTGCTGAGAAGGAGAACCAAGCATGGCTGGTCGTCATGTTTCAGGCCCTTGAAAGTATTTTGCATTGATGAAGAATGGAATTGCAGTTCACAGTTCAGACCCCACAGCTCCCCAAACCACCAATTGACAAAGATTTGGCATCAGATACAAACTGAACAAGCATTCAATGAAATCCAAATACCTATTTCATATTTGACTGAGCATACTGATAAAAGGGGAAAAATCTCCATATTTCTCACTAGTTTTCAGGAGAGTTGAAAGAACTTGGAACACATTTTAAATCTTAAATATATGGTAGAGCTTAAATTTCACATGCATACTAGCAAAGTATCATGTAACATGAGGTCATGTTTAAGGGTTTTTTTCCCCCTTCGCTTTAAAACTCAGAAAGCTGAATTTCAACCACCATCTTGAGCTTCTATTATGAAATCTTTTTAAAGGCCCATTAACATCTATTATGGGAACAGGAAGTTGGAAGAAATTGGAAAACAATACTAGTTGCCTGCAATTGCAGACAAAAATCATGGCTGGGATTATTGTGCAATGATCCCTGTTATTGTTGGGACTAAGTACAAATTGTTGGTCCAGATCATGTTCTCTTCCTCTCCTGACACTTCTTCCAGGCCATTATTCTGTCACTGAAGATTTTGAAACTACAACTGTACTGATTTTTCTTCAAGGTGGGATTATCATTTCAATTTCTAGCCTTAAAGCAAGCCAACAAATTTCAGCTGTCTTACATATAGGAGAAGGGAGTTGTAAATTGCTAGAGAGATCTGAGATGGGCAAGTTGGCACCCAGGCTGGAAATGTCAACTTTTTTTACAGATTAACACACCTTGTTTTTGCTTAGCATTACTACTTTAGAGCAGCCAATATTCACAATTGACTTTGTGACTTCAACTTCTAAGCCCCTTTCCCCCCTGTGTTCAAGTCATGAATGCTCTGAGAACCCAGAAAGGCATCAGCAGACTGTTCCCACTGCTCACATAAGGCATAGCCTTGAGTTGCTTCTACAGCTTCTACCTTTTCCAGTAGTGCCTTTAAATGCAATGCTTGTAGAACACAAGTAGACCTGGAGCTACAAAACTGAGGAGTCAAGCAGGGTGAAAGACTGCAGTCAGTCTATTATTCATTATTTACTCCTAGATTACAAACAAACTAATTTGCCTACGTTACTTCTAAACAAATATTTGCCATCACAGAGAAGTTACTGGCCAGAAGTACAGTACCAGAGTGATCTTGTGTGATACAAAACAACAGCAGTATTTATTTCTACTGGACTTAATTAAAGACTGAAGCTCCCAAAGAGTGATTTACATATCTCATGCAATCTACTCACACCATCTGACACAAGCAAGGAAAACAGAGGTAGCACACTATCTCTAATTCCTGGTAGGTGCTCAGGTACTGACACAGCAAGGAACCTATGAGTACTTGGTTAGGAGATTCAGAGCAAAATAAGAGAGAAAAACAAGACACATGGGACTAGCAGTTTTGAGTTGGGGAGGCCTGTAAATCTTGCTGATGGCTTGTAATACTCACAGCATTCAACATATAATACATGATTTAAACCCACTAATCCTGTTCAAGTGTTGTATTAAAGTACTGAAGTACTAAAAACTCCTCTTGATTTCATCAGAAGTGGAGCTTGATGAAAACTTTTCCAGGTGCTTTCATCACCTTCCAGAATTGTATCATTACCTATAAAACATACTTAAAAGATTCAGCTTTTACCACTTAGAGTCAAACTTGAACATTTTTCCAAAAGAAAGTGAGAAAACACAAATTAGAAAGAGACTTTTCTTCATGGAAAATGTGAGTACTTAGCAATGTTTGTACATTCTTTTATCTACAGAAGTTGTGCATGAGGGAGCAATCACAAGTAATGTGTATCAGTTGGGTATTTGGAAAGCAACATGAAACCTGCCATGAGCTTCATATCTGCTTTTCAAGTCCATCCAAGGCCACTCAAAAGAACTAGCACTTGTCCAGCAATGCTGGCCACTGATTTTGCCTCATACTAGTAAAGCAATGTAAACTAGTAAAACTAGTAAAACAATAACACAACCTTTTACATTAGGAATTGAGACAGTATATAATGAAGATGCAGCAGGATTACTAAAAACATTCCTCATTTAGAATATTAACTAAAAAATGAGCCTAAGGAAAATCACAGCAAATATACACAAAGGCTCAAAAAATGCTGCTAAAATCAGGTTATCTGTGACAAAAATAACAAGTGCGAAGAAAAAGGAATTCTTAAGGCATTTCAATACTCTTTTTCACAGTATCACACAATCCAATACACTGCGTTTTTCAAATTATGTAGGTACACATATAATTAATGTTAAGAATAAGCATTCAAACTGTTGATTCATATGCTTTTCATGTTCATTGTTCAGTCTTTTGATCACTGAATTATATTCAACAGGTATAACTAGTCTCCTGGAACTTAATGTCTCAGCATTGCCTTCCTCTCCTACTATCCCCACCTATGCCATAAAAACTTTATGATGCAGTGAGCAAAATATGTTTGCAATGGGACAAGGGGGGTTGATCTTTTAACAAGACTGACAGGATCAGCTTAACCTGATTCTTGCAGCTACAGACAGAAAAGCCTGACAGACAGAAACTTTGTATTTACACATACTTAGCATGCATTTATTTTTAAAATAAAATGAATTACAATATCTGCTATGTCACAGACTCAGCAAGCTGGCACTACTGACAAGCAGGTGTGAGCTTCTGTTGGCAAACAGAAGTAACACATGCACTTAAGTCTCTAGATATAATAAAAACAGAATGCTGTGTTCAGTTTCAAGACATTTTCAACCCAAGGCTTGGGTTGGCTACTGTGTTCTCCACTGGAATTTGAACTGATAGGAAACAAGGGAGCTGCATCCAGCAAATAACAAATGCTGTCTTTTATACCATCTTATTCACAGAACATGCTGTGGACAGCCATCCAGCTCTAGCTCTAGTGGCATTTGTCTCTGACCACTGTGACCCAAAAGTCACGTAAGATCCCTTTTAGGTCAGCGTGGATATCTAAATTATATTGCTAACACATCTTGGTACATATCACGCCCTAAATGCATCCTTGCTTCCTCGTAGGGAAGGTCACAGAAAAGGAGGTCTCAGCACACCTCAGCAGTTGAAAAACCACAGAGATCTCTGTCAGATGCCTGAGTCTTGAGCAAGCATCTCTGCCAGTACAACTAAGTAGCTTCTTAAGATGTCACAAATGTTTTCCATATTCTTATCAAATTTGATGTCTAATATTCAACAAGGGCCCCAAATCAGGCCCATAAGTAAACTGCATTGCAGTCTTCTCTTTTGCACATACAATTAGAAGAGGGTGGATCACAGGGACATCACAAATCAGTTTTCAGAAACCCAAATCCCCCCAGTCCACTGGGCATGCAAAAAACTTCACTGCTTGTGTTTTATGGGTTCCACCCAGTTAAATATGAGATATTTCAGTGAGATATTTCACCCGTCCATAATAAACACACATTGTAAAAGCATTTAAGGGCTTCAGAAAGTCCAAATCCAGCGACAGCACAAGTACGGCTGGAATGTTGTTTACAGTCTCCTGAAAACTCACATACTCGCTTATGCTGTAAAAATGGTGATTTTTGGTTTTTTTTTGGAACATGCTGTTATAACAGAACTATTATGAGAAAAACTTTTAACCTGAATTTCTTTATCCAAATCTGAAAAAAGCCCAATCCACTCACCCTTCTCCCTACATAGTCACCCACAGGCAGTGCTGTGTTCAAAATCATGGAAAGCACCCAAAATGGCAGGGGTGTGGCTTCCCTCCTGTTGTATGCAGATCACTGTCAGCTCTTGCTTGGCAGGGGAGGCTGAAGGAGCTCACACCCTCACACCTCAGCTTTCAGGAGTGCTCTAACGACCAAAGCTCAGGTTGGGATAAGGCTGATCTCTGCTCCTCCTGCTTAAGTTTATTTAGATTTGAATTAAGCAAAAGGGAGACCAATGTTGTGTCCAAATGAAAAACTGGCACCTAGGAAGGGAGAAACTGGGTCCTGCTCCAGAGCCTGCTGTGGCTTTTCAGTTGAATTTGGGAGAGGTTCACAAGAAAAGGCACTGCCCTGTCTTAGTCCAGCCAGTATCTTGGGGAAAGCCTGGAAACCACCTACGCAGACAAGCCCATCTTCAGTATGAAGCTGAAGAATTTGCCTTAGAGGCTTCAGATACAGGTTGAGAACCTCTCTGGAAAACTGTACATTGTTTTCTTATATCACCAGGATATACCTGGTGAATCAAGAAATAAACCACACAAATTAGGGTGCAAGCAGGAATTCAATCTTGAAACCCCTTAAGTACAAAAGATGTCTTCAGAAGTGAGTACTGTATTACCAACAACACAAAATGTGTTGTCCCCAGAAAAGAAAAGTACCATAAAATCATAGAAGAGCCTAGGCTGAAGGGGACCCCAACACATCATGCTGTCCAACCTTTCATAGGAGAGGAAGCCTAGATAAGATTATCTAGCATCCTCTCCAAAACCTTAAGTGCTAAAAGTTTTATCTAAAGTGATTAACATTAAGCATCTTGAAAACCATAAGTGATGGGAACTCTACTATATCCCTCGGGATGTTGTCGCAGTGAACAATTGTAATCGCAGTAAAAAAAAGTAGGATGAGAAAACAAGTTTTGCTCTGTACCTTCCTTTAAACAAACTTTTGTTAGGCTGTTTCTCCTTCATATTCCTTAGCTTACAGATGTAAGGTTTCTTTAGGTTTTTTTAGTCACTTCTGTTCTCTCAGATTTCATGCTATTTTTGCATTGTATAAAGAGAAGATCATACAATGGTTTAGGTTGGAATGAACCTAAAAGACCATCTAGTCCCAACCCCCTCTTCCATGGATAGGGACACCTTTCACTAGACCAGGTTGCTCAAGGCCTTCTCCAACCTGTCCTTGAACACTGGCAGGTTTGGGGCATCCACAACCTCCCTGGGCAAGCCATTCCAATGTCTCACCATTCTTACAGTAAAGAATTTCTTCCTTATATCTAACCTAAGTTTTCCTTCTTTCAATTTGTACCCATTACTCCTTGTCCTATTGCTCGAGTCCCTGACAGCCTCTGGCTTCCCTGTAGGCCCCCTTCAGATACTTCAGATACTGGATGTTTTCTCCCTGTTTTTTTTCTTTATTCAATTATTAGAAAAACTCCTTCAGAGTAAGAGGCAGTCATTTCATACTGTCCTGTTACAAAACATATTAACTTTTGTTCATCCAACTAAAATACTGGAAACAGAATGAAGAAATACAAAATGTTATTTAGGAAGTTGCAGTTTCCTTTCCCTTTTACAACACTGCAGCCTTGGAAATTTCAATATTCAAACTCTAATGATTGGTCTTGCTTTCAGTTTTAAAATATAAACATGTGTACAGCTGGGCACCTAGAACATTGTGGGAAAACCTGAGCAGCAGGTTTGGAGTACTGAACCTTGAGCATGAGCTGCAATCATATTCCCCTGGGTAATACAGGACAGTGGTCTTGCTCTTGCTGTCCTAGGAGAAGGAACATCCCGCCTGACCTTGCTGCTCCCACAAAATGGGTCGGGGCTGCTGTGCGACAGCCTGTCCTGAAATGAATCCAAACCGTGAATTCTCTGTGACAGTTTGTGGCATCTGGGTGACTCAGACAGCCTCTGTGCCTGAGGCTGTTCCAGCTCAGGCTGTGATTTTGTTAACGTCACAATTTAAGTAGACTTGGGTCTTGTTAGCAGTAATGATGGACTCCCTGAAGAAAAACCAAGGTGGCATTGGAAATGATGTCATTTCATTATCAGCTCTGAGATGGGGATAATTACATCTGTCTTCTTCAAACTGAGATGACCCTGGTCCTTCAGAAGGCAGCTGGCAATCTAACTTCCAGCAGCATGCTCATGCCATGCCTCATCATCTGCTAATTTTCACATCAAAGGCATAGCTGAAGGTGACCCAAACCATCATCAAAAAACAGGATCCCCGGCTGGACATGTATACTAGTGTCCAGTGGACAGCAGCGTGCTGGGGGCACTGGACATGTTTGCAGCCCTGACTGAGACATACATAAAACAAATCCTACTTGCTTCATGTAAATATAACCACAGCATGCTGTCAATGCAGATGGCTTGACAAGCCATATAACAGAGAATAGTCTTACAGATACAATGAGAAATTTCCCAATGGTTCCAAAATATCCACCCCAGTCTGACACGGACACTGAGGATTTAAAAAAAAAAAAAGTAGACAAATGAAACAAAATTTGTAGTGCATTTAAATGTTTATTTTAGAAATTGAGATGTGGGTTTCTGTTGTAGTAATTTTTCACAATGTCTTGGACCAGTGGTTGGAAGTTTACCTATCTCCAGCTTCTGAGGAACTTCCTTAACTGCCCTGAAACAAGTTTGCTTCCTGAAGGGCAAAGGCAGATACTCAGCACTGTGTGTTTATAAGAGTGCAATACAGAAAGGAGGATGAAGAAAGAGAAATAAATACCTAACAATTAGTGATTATAAACAGAACAGCCTCATGGCATATTATTTCTTTGAAAGCTAATTGAAGATGCTACAGCATCATGTTGCAGGGTTTTCTGAGTACTTAGATACTGGCATTAAGATGTCCTTCCAAAAGTGAGCACAAAGTATTCTGTAAAGGTTAACCACATTCAGTTTACAGAGGTGGTGCTGCTTCCTAGAGGTTGTCTGCAACAGGGAAGTACATGATTACTGTAGTGGTTGTTGAAGAATACCTCAGGCACACTATGTATATTATACACATCTGAGAATAGCTTCCCTGGAGACATCCCTGTTCCAGAGTAAGAGTATTCACCAGAGAACCTATCCTGGGGTATGAACAGTATTGTCACGTCACACCCAACTTTATAATGGATTAACTCCCCTGTGTGTTCAAATCACTTTTTCTGGGATAATTCCTGCCCTTTCTTCCCCACCCTTCTGGACACCAAATGTCTCACTGTTCAAGCCCTGAGTCTCTTTGAGAGACAGGGTCTACCCCTTAGTATGCCACATCTTGAAAACTAGTTACTAGATGTGTTTTGTTTAATATGTAATAAAAAGTCCTTATTGCTTACAATGCTTTTTTGTTCAATGTCACCCACAACACACGATTCAGCTCTTGAAACTACCACAGCACAAAAAGCAGTAAGAATTAAAGCATTGCCACAAAACCCTAACTGTAGGAACAGCACTTTTACTCCCTCAACATCTCTAGGAAAAAAAGAGAGAGGGGAATGAAAGTAACACCCATTTACCTTCTAAAAGCACAGAAGAGTTCAGGACTTCAAACATCCACATGTTACTAAATATGTCACTGCATCCATGTGTTGCTAAAGATACAGAATCATGAGTCACCTGAATTTCTGTGCTCAGCCCTGGACCTGACAACTCACCAGTAGCTTGCAAGGGTGAGGACCATTTCTCTGCAATGTGACTATTTCAGAAGACCTGGAAGAATCGCTCCTTGCAAAGCAGCCAGAAAGGAGTGGAGGATAACATCAGCAACTGCTTCCCTGGCAGAGGGGACCATAAGCAGCACAGCTGTTCTTTTTGGTAATGTCAGAGAGAGAAAAAAAAAAAGGTGCCGAGGGAGTTGTCATTGTCAAAAAGCACAATAGGTGATTCCAGAATAATGCTGCACACAGTCATAAGCTTTTCTTGAAAACATTGCTCAGGAAACCCAGGCCTGACTAACTTTCCAAATAGCAAACACTGCTTGAAAATCAGGATGTAAATTATAAAATTACTTAGCATCCAGTTTCTCTGTTTCTCTTTGACAAACGAGAGCACAGTCATGTCTCAGTGCAGATGCTGCAGCTGAGATAGCCTTATAGGAGTTCTCTCCTGCCCAGTCATAGCCATCTACAGAATGTCCCAGGAGAATTTCAGGTCATACCCATGACTCTACCTCTCTCCTTGTATCTGCCCCCTTGGCAAGACACTTGATCCACAAAGGGCCAGCTGTCCCACAGAAAACAGCGAAATTCTGTTTGTTCCTGGGTTCTGCAGGAAGTCACACACCTTCAGAGGCAAAACTCTATCTCAAGGCTGTTTTGAAGTACTGCCAGCGTGTGCCCATGCAGCAAGCCAAAGCAGGTTCCAGATGGACGTGCTCTCTCCTGTCCTACTTTGGGTCCACAGCCTCCCCAGGAAGGAGGATGGGGACAAACAGAAGAAGGCATGTCATATGGTGCCAGACTTATCCCACTCTCAGGCACTGCCAGGAGATAAGGAAAAAAAAAATCACACAGATTTTGAATCAAGAAATCATAAGACCAGACTTTCCCTTAAGTCAACAGAAAAAAACCCACCACATCTGAACCCTCTGCTTCCTTATGCCTGGCACACTGAGGTGACATGGATACATGAAAGTGATTCCTACTTCATCCCCATCACTGTGGTCAGTGAGACATGGTGAGAGGGGAGCGGGATTAATCCTTAGCCTACAGCTATGCTGTACAGCTCCTTCAGTAATTTATAAGACTGGCAGCAAGTCTGTTCACTCCTAAACCCTTTGAAGCCTTCTGCGGTGGCATGCAAGAGCCTTGCAATGACTTACAAGCTTCAGAGCTGGTGATAAACAGGGACCCTTCTGCACCCTGGCCCTTCAGCAGCAGGTCTGACTATTGAGCAATGGGTCACTGTTTTATCACAAGTCCTGCTACCCTCCTGAAACATGCTGCTCCACTGGGACTTTCTGGTCAGTGTTCAAGTCATGGAATTTGTGTTTGCCAATGCAGGGAGATAAATTTCATCAAAAAGAAAAGCATGAGAAAAGTCACTGTTTTTTAAGATCTGTTGTCATACAACTACCATTGTCACAAGGGACAGGAAAAGTGCAGTCTGAGGTTTTACAAAGCTCCCACACAGGGGTGTGTATTATTTGAGGAAGGGAGAGGTTGTCACAAAGACTGCAGAAGCTGAAGTTCATGACATTTTATTCATATTGTTTCAAATCATTCACTCACATGCCCTCAAGGAATGTTCTGTATTTTAAAATTGCAATTGCTAAAAACTGCATGGTGTGAATTAGTGTGGTTAGACACTTCATTCTCAAAAAAATTTTTTTTGATCTCTACTATCTCTCTTCTCTATAGTTGTGAAAGCAGACGTTTTTCATTGTATGCAAAACCTTGTTTTCTTCCAAATTCTTTCAAATTAAATTCAAGAGAGTAATTTGTTGAAGTCAATGGAATAATACCTGTATAAAACTAAGTTAAGTGAGGTAAAAATCAAGCATGTCAATATGACTGTTTTCATAACTTCTTCAATAGCATCCTCTGTCTGGGCACTGGAATAGCAGCTGAGAACAGCTAGAGCAAGGTTCTCAAACTAACTAACTAAATTGACTAAGAAAGAGGAATTGAATTATACAGGGAAAGAACTTATGACCCCCTTTTTTTTGGCTTGGTTTATTCTCACCATTTGTAGTGGGTTTCATAGGACAGTTTGCAAGTCTTAAGAATTTCAGTCCAGATGGTAATTTAACAAGGCAGAGGATCAGGTTGATAAAACTCTGATTAGATGTCAGCTCTTCAACAGAGCTATTTCCATGGCCTGCCTTAACCTATGTTTAGTCTAACAGATCAGTGTTTAGAATTCACCGAGACTGCTGAAGTGAAAGTAGTATAAAGGGAGTCTTAGCAAATCTGGTCAACCCATAAAAATTTCCTTGCTTTTAGCCTTCAGCTCCACATGTTTTGCTGAAATTAAGTTCTACAGCTTAATTACTCAACATTAATCCATAAATTTAAAGTAAGAAACACAATCAGCTCAGAATTTTGCAGTGCTGCAATAGTGCAAGGTGATAGAGTACACATGGCTCAGTGTGTTCAGCCCCACTGGAGCCAAACACAAGGGTCCTTGACAGATCAAGTCAGCCAATTTGTCTCTTTTTTTCTTCTTCTCCTTCAACAAGACAAGACACACAAGTGAATAGTCCTTTCACTGATTATTTCACTATTACACAGATGAGAGAAGGATGCAGACAGGGAATTGCCACCACTACAAAACAGAACTGGGCTTGTGTGGCCCCAGCAGAAGTTTTGAAATTACTGTTGGTGATCTCTATTCACAGTTCAACCTAATGTTTTTAAACCAGTTCAGTTCTCCTTTACCAGACAGAAGAAACATGTTATTGTCATGCTGTTCAGTGTTCAAAGCTACAATTCCCTGATAACCTTGATCATTTGGTATAGCTGAACCTAGTGGGGCAGATGTGTGGAAGAGGCAAAAGGCAAGAGAAGAGGTGTAAGGAAAGCAGGAATTGAGAGGAAGTAAGAGAAAGACAAAGATTTAGTGTAGCCAGGAGCAGTCAGGTGGCAAATGGCTAAAGAAACCAAAACACAGCCTGGTACTGGTGATAACAGAGACTGAATGAGCTTTACAAGTCCTGTCAAGAGAACCAACAGAAGAACCTATTTAAAGACTCAAACCTGCATCTTTTCTTAAAACATAAATAGGGCAGAAGCAGCCAATTCGTACTTGGCAGGTAGCATCCAGAGAGTTTACGTAACACTGCAAAAAAATAAGCACTTATTTAAGAGGATACCGTTATTTTTTTACCCAAGAAGTAAACAAATCAAGCCATTTCATCACAGGCTAAACCCTTTACACTGTCAGCTGTGAGCTCTCTTGGTGGTGTAAAGCACCACAGGGCACAAAAACACAATGGTATTTTTTGCATTGGTTGACAACCTCTGTTTGCTGGAGATTTGAAAAACAGAGGAGACATGAAGCACAGGAAGATCTGAGCAACAATTAGCAGCCCTTAAAAAGCAAATCTGTGAAATGCATTTTCTCTCTGAGAAAGAGGCTGTTAACCTTTTTGTAAATACTGACGTAGCAAAAATACGAAGGATGTAACTTAGCATCTGCTGATGAGGAGAGGAGAGGAGAGGAGAGGAGAGGAGATTTTGTTGTGAGGTAAGTGAAAGAGGAGCAAATGTTTTTTTTTAATATCCGGTATGGATTACAGTTCATCAGCTCCAGAAGAGGGTTATTTGGTCTTGGCCTTCCCTCATGAATTTCTTTTGTTCACTTGGGTCACTTCACTACTATTCAAGCCTAGATTACAAAAAGGCAGATCAGCAGGACTTTGCTTGGTTTCTCACCTCAACATATTAAGTGCAAGTTTGTATGTAAACAATATGTCTTATTAGATGCTGTGTCCTGTTTTGGTCTGTTCTGTTCTGATTTATTTTGAACTCAAAGACCATGACTGTGCCTTCAAACTTACACATACTTAGGCCACTGGGGAAAGAGCAGAAAAAAAGTAAAATGCGGCAACCATTACTGTCCAACTTCATTACACTCATGCCTTGGAAGAATAAAACAAAAATGTACTGGAATTAATTCTCCTCTGAGGGAAAAAACTGAAAGCAGCATGTTTGCTAGAAACTGCGCACATTCAATCCACTAAAATTCATCAAGATATGCAAAATTTAAATGCCATTTAAAAATGGACACTGAGAAAATTTACAGACATGGCACCAAGGAAAGCACATTTTTTGGGCCATATCCTTGATTCATGACAGCACAAGGCAGGTGGAAAGCAGATGTTAAGAACACAGCATGTTCCCAAATCTGTGGGCTGTGTGGGATGAGCAAGATTCTGCCAATTTTATGGCAGGGTCCATGCTGCAACAGAAGGGCACAAGGATAGCATGGGTTGCAGTATATATCAGTGGGCATCCACAGCAGAACCTCCTCAGCATAGCTAAACTGATTTACTACTATTATTAGTATCAGTATTTCCTTCACAGTCTGGGTTGGAGCAAAGTAGCAGCAACTGGCACTTTCAATTCTGCTCATTCCCTCAACAGATCCCAATGACAACCACAGGCACAGCAGTGCCAAGAACAAAAAAAGAAAGACCAGTATATACACACTGTATTTGAAAATGAATCTTATTCATCCTTTCTCCAGCAGTGTCATCTTCCTGTTGTAAAAACAAACCAGGTAGTAATGCCTGAAGGAGAGATGTGCCAATCATTTAAATCAGAACCAGAGGTGATGGTCCTTTGAGAGCTGACAAGGGCAAGCCACAATGAACTCCTGGGATTTCTGCTCCCACTACAAAACCTGCCTGGCAAAGGGCTGATTTGCAACATGTGCTTTTCATACAAAGCACTTATTTCTGACTGTAATTTAGCCTCTTGGCAGGAGATGTTCACACATATTGAGTAAAACAGCCTTGCTCATCCATATCAACCTACACATCCTCATATAACAGCAGCACAACACACTCTCTGCTTCCAGTGGTCTCCCATGGATCATAGGACAGATTTGGTTAATCATGCCCATCTCGTCTCCATAAAAGCCTGCTCCACAAGGGATGTTTTCTGACCTTTCATACAGTTGAATTATGAAATCCACAAGTGAAGTTGTCTCTGTGGACATTTCTATGAAGCCATTCCACTACTCCTTTTACAAGGGAAGGAACGTTAAAACCAGCAGAATATCACCAGTGCTAACCAGATGTAAAAATAACATATAATAGTAATGTTTATCACATATGGGAGGAGAAAAAAAAATAACGGAATTATGCTTTCAAAATTAGTACTGTCTGTTCTTAATAAAACACAAAAAACCCCAGGCTACGAGTTTACTAATCTTAGTTCTGCAGAGGAGAAAGGAGAATACAATCCTTGGAGAAGACTTCCCTTGTCTTCCATTTGAGAGGTTGCTAAATTATTGAAATTCTGCATTAAAAATATATTACACACTGTCTAGTGAATGATGGGACTGCAATGCGTAATATAGAGAGAGGTGTAAGCGTCCCAACACATGCACATGAAATGACTTGCTGATCTAAAACACCTGCTTCCTGACAACATGATTTCAAGAGAGCTGAGGAGAGAAAAGTTACAAAGTAATACACCAATGACTGAATTTTTTAGATGAAATTTATAGCTCTAAAGGCATTTTATTCACTTATTTTACATTATTCAGGTACATAATATGTATTGAGTTAGTAGAAGATCAAATAAAAATTAAGATGGCTCCAGCAACTCCAAATATCTTGTCTTAACCTACTTCATACCATGTGTCACAGCAGTGTTGTGGAGCAAGACAACTCCAATAAAACAGAGAAATCAATGGTGACTTCTTACTCCTCTCCCAGGTATCCTCTATAGTCAGCCCAGTGTCTTGATAAAAAGAGAGAATGAGAGCAGATACAGCCCATGGTGATGTGTCATGGTTAAAAATCTGGTTGTCTACCTGCACTGTTGAGAACAAGGCTTTATCAATAAAATTTGAGGATGCTGCCAGCAGAAATCGAACCAAAATGAGAGAAACTTTCTGAAAACATGACTTGACTTGCCCACTGTTACCGTCAGCTTACTTTCTTTCATATGGGGAGGATATATTCTACAACATGTAAAAGTTATGGGTGGTTTACAGAATTTTTTCTTTGAGCAAAAATTGCACAGCATCTGTTGAAATCTCCAGCCGTTTCACTGGGCTGCTGCTGAACTTGCTTTGCTCAGTATTCAGAATATGTTGTCGATTAATAAATTAAATGAATGGATAAAGTATGTTCTAGGGAGAGCCCAAGGATTCCCTGGTGAAATGCCGTTTTCACCAGCTGCAACTTGGCTGAGGCCAAGGGGTTCAGCTTTCTAAGATGTTACAAAAAAAGTTCACTTTCTTAATCCCAAAACAGAGTCAAGCTCCAAGCCAGGAATTCTTTGGTGGTAGTGAGGGTTTAATCATGACATGTGACACATTATTGACTAACAGATACCTCCTCTGAGGTACCAGTTCAACACAGAAGGACCAGCCTGGACCCTCCTTTTGAGACAGGAAGCGCCAAGCAGTCACATGCATGCTGCCATACAGGCTATTATTAGTCCAACATTGCCAGTGATGTTACTATAAAACCTCTGGTTTTGTGTCCTGTGTTTGCTTGCCATCCTTGTGCATCCAGTTACTGCATGGCTCAGGGAAGCAGTTTGGACACGCTGTCACATGCCAAAAGGCATGAAAGAGGTAGGAAATCAGTTCTAATTCCTGAAAAATAGCTCCTATCATGGAGAAGGTCATGAAATGCAGTTGGTTACTCTGAGGACTGGGGACCTTGAAGGCAGATTCCCTCAAAAGATCAAGAGTTTTAAAAATACCCAGGAAGACCCTCAGACCTACTAGTCTGCTTCCCTATGGTGTAACAAACTGCATTGTGGCTCATCTCAGTACCAGGATTCAGAGCAGGATTTAAGCTATGACAGGCATAAGAGCTCTGCAAGAGCAGTGCTTATCCTCACGTTGCAGGACAGCCCAGTTCTGGCAGATTTGTCAGAGAAATAGCTCAAGGAAAAATATCCTTGTCATGCTGCCAGTGCCAGTGTTAAACTAGGTTAATTGTCAGAGAGATGCAGAGGTCGGCCAAACTTGCAGCATACGGCCTGTGTGGCTTAATGTCAGACAAGAAACAAGTCTGCTGCTTGTGAGTAATTGTCAACCTTCTACTCCTGCAACCCTCACCGCCTCATTCCTTACTCCTACCCCACCGGATCTTCAGTTCTTTGCCCTCTTTGGCCCTATTCCAAATTAGATTGCCTGTTGTGAAGGAGCCTCCAAGTGGGGTAAAGGTTTCACCCATCTGTGCTCCTGTTATATGGGCCAGGCATGTAAGCACTTTTCTTATGAGCAGCTTACAGAAAAATCAAACATAACTGAGACATAAGTCATTCATGAAAAGAAACTTTTCTGCCAACCATAATTGTTGCATTGCCTTTCCATCTTGGCAGGGTTTTACCTTTTTTTTGGTTGGCTCAGGTTTTACTTTTGGCAACAAAATGTATTTGTTGAGATTGACACTGGCCAATGTCAGCCTATTCCAAAGGTGTGAGGAGCCTTGAGAAAACAATCCAGAAGAATAAAAGGTCTAATTCTGATCTCAAGTCAGTAGGTAGCTGTGAATGGAGTAAAGGTAACTTTCCTGCATGCATAGAAGGAAAAGAAGCAGGATATTTCTCAATCTGTAACTGAAATGCCAACTTTCCTTATACACAAAATTCCCAGGCAGAATCAACAAATTCTTAATGCTCTCATGGGGTTTTCGGTTTCTGGAGCTGTCCCAGACAAATTTATTTCTGCACCTAGAATCACAGCGCTGGGGAAAAAATTGCTAACCAGAAACACTTAATCATACCACAAAAACTCAGCACTCTATAACCTATGCCGAGAAGCCAGGAGGGATGTGCCTGTAGGGAAAGGTACCATCTCTGGTAGTGGGTGGCATTAGGTGGGGAAGAGACCCAGACCCCACCATGCTGCTAAGAAGTGCAATTAATCATTAGTCAAACAGTGACCAGACCCAGATATTTGCAGTCAATTAAATGACTACTTTCTGCTGCACTCCTATGCTAACATAAAACACTCTTAAACACAACACAATATATTTAGAAAATTCAATTTGGGCACTCAAATACTAAGAGTATAGATGATAATTCCTCCTGTACTTTTAACAGTAATACGACATATTTGCAGTTCACCTACATGAGATTCTACTTTTGGCTTTCAGGCCTTATTTGTACTAACATTTCAAGCTTTCTTGTGCAAATCTATAGGCTGGAAATACAAAGGAGCACAATAGAGGCAGGACCAAGGCATGAGAGAGTAGGGGAATAAACAAAGGTAAGGATCAGAGGAGGTATGATGCAGAGGGCAGAAGTAGGAGGGCAAGCAAAAGGGCTGGTGGAGTGGGATCAGACAAACTGTAGTGAGGGACTAGGCTGAGAAAGGGACACGAGTAAGTCTTTGCTGGAGATTTTGGGAGAGACCTCAGAATTCTGAAGGAAAACCAACTCCAGGTTTGACCCCTTAGTGAAGCTGTAGCACAGGGGTGAAGCTAAGAGTAGCCCTTGACACACTCATGATTTTGTGTTTTGATTCACCTCAGTTCTGCTTTACGAGAAACATCCAATTCTAACATCCTGGAAAAGACTCTCTGAATTTTATCTCAGTGTGCTTTGTGCTGGTATTAATGCAGATATCCTAAACATTTCATTTATATTTTCATTCAAGAATATTTCCATTCAAGCCTTGCTTTCCGCTTTAATTAACTTTCAGCTTTAATTAACCTCACTGTTTAGCGTTGACATGGATTTCCATAAACACAGCTTTGCACAGAGTAAGCAGGCCAACACGTGGCTTTTGCAGTGGACTAACACGAGTCCAAAAGGAGCTTCAGGCTTATCAATTTTGTCATGAGTAATGCATGTCCTGTGCTCTCCAGCCTCAGTGTGGCTAATTTCACAAGGACAGATTTGAAGCCAGACACAAGTTTCCCCACTGAGTTGAACAGAAATTAAAGAAGTTGGCTGCACAGGCAAGCTCAGTGCTGTAAGGGGACTGAGAGAATGCACCTCATTGTTTTTACTGTAAAAAAGATGTGCCCAATGGCACTAGAAGACACCTGGTACTTGCACCTCTTTTTAAATTGAATAAACAGAGAAACTAAATTTTACTGGTTATTCTAGCCCAAAGTGCTGTTTGAAATTTAAGAGTAGTTATCATATAAAAGTTATATGGGGAAACTCGATCCAGTTAATTTGGCAAGATTTCTTTGACTGTTTCATGTAAAACTCAAAAGGGGTAAGAATAAAAAATTTTTTTTTTCACAGGTGAGAGTAGGTTGTTAGAGGCATTTTCATCTAACAAACAATAGATTTTAGAAAACAATGGCTTGATTTAGATTAATGGGGTAGATCTAGCTGATGCATTACCAGCAGGGACCAAGGCCAGGAGCTGTTTAATCCTTTGAGGGAAAGAGTGCCAGCAGGAGTGGCTGCCAAGGACTCCCCAGTGCTCGACCTGTGCTGAGCACACGCGATGCCCAGCACCCTTCCGGGCACTTGCTCAGTCAGCATGGCCATGTGCTGAACTGGGATTAGGTTGAAAACCACCCCACGTGATTGATGTTGTTAGGGAGACAAGGTGAGTCTTGCAACCTAGCCTAGTCTTGCAGCCTCCTTCCCCTCAGTTTTATTTTTAAGTGGCTCTTTGAGCTAAAGGTGCAGAAAACCCTGCTATTGAGAAATACCCTGCTGCACAGTTCCTCCTATGATGTGAGAGGGAAACAAGGGTGCGAGCAGTGCCACCAGGTCCTCACACTCAGAAAAGCCTCCTGCAGTGACCACACGCTGCCTCTCCATCCACTTACCTTGTTTTTAACTGGAGGGAACAACACAGCCCAACTCAAAAGAATGCTGGAGCAAGTATTTCCCTTCTGAAGATTTGTTAAATAAGAAAGAAAGAGAGCAGATGCCTTTCAAAGAGTCTTTAGAGAGATCTAAAGCAGAATGCATGGACCCTGCAGTAGGATCTCCTCACCCATGTAGACCCTTACAATGGTGAGAGATATTGGCTGCTACATCACAGCATCTCCCAGAGATTCCTCCAGGTAGACCTCACAGGTTTCTCTTGTTCTTCTGTCAGATATTTCCATGGGCTTCCCAAGAGGGAGAACCCTGGTTTACCACGTACTGCTCCTCATGATTTGGCAAAAACCAAGGACATGAACAACATCTGTGTTGAGATCTTTGCTAAGGGAAGGACAGGGAAGTGGTTTTACTGCAGGGGACAACACTGGGGATATGTATTTACTTCCTGGGAATACCTATTATCTTAGACTGCTAATAGAAAACTAAAAATAGTGGCATCCAACATCTATCCCATAAAGTGCCACTACAACACATCCACACACCTCTCTTTCCAACCTGAGTGGCACCCAGCTGAAGTGCAAAGATCTGGCACAGCCTTTCCCCAGCTTCATTTCTCCTCTTCAAATATCCTAAAATCTCTTTATTTCTTAGCTGGATTCCAGGGCCTGCCTCTCCAGATGGGTTTTGTGAGATACTGTAATCCCTATTCCCCAAGCTGCCCATTCCACATTTAGGAACAAAAATGCCCTGGAACTAAAGCAAACCTCAACAATGCAATACAAATAACAAAATATTTGAACAGAGTAAAAGGGAAGAGATGGACTGTGTGAGAAAGGGGGCAGTGTGAATCCCAGCACCCTTATTCTTTCTCTTGTGCCAGCACCAGTGATGGTAATGCATCACCCACTGTCCTCCAGGTCTTTCCTTGTGTCTAGCAAACCCATCATCCCCCTCTCCCTCCTCAACTGGTATCTCTGGTGGCTGACAGCCAAGAAAATAATGAGTCCTGACTGAGGACAGTATTTGTACTGGCTAGCAACCAAAGACAGTGTGATAATGAAAAAAATGCTTTCTGCCTACTACAGTCTTGCTTTGAGCCATGGTGCAAGCCATCAGACACTAAACACAGCAGGGACTCTTCAGTTGGCTGTGGGGAAAGACTTAGGAAGCTATTTGTTTAGGGTACAAAAGTTCTGTGGTAGTTAACCTTTGCCCCCGGGTGTCAGGCTGTCCTGGACACCAGTGGCTATGCTGTTCCACTCACAAAACTTTGCATTAAAATCATCCAAGTGCCCGACAAACTGAAGTAGCAACCTGTAGGTCATAACATTTGTATAACCTGATTGTACAGGAGTAAAACCAGTATTTCTCTTTTTCTTTCAACTGCTGTTATTAGAAAGGACCTTGAATCCATCCCACAGATTAGTATATCAATGCCTTGTGCAGCATCCAGCAGCAGCCAGAGGCACTATATACACGTGGAGGAGAAGGAGAAATTCCTGAAAGGAGGTCAAACTGCCTGGTGTGCTTTTGGATTGTGTCAGCCCCAGTAAATCCCACTTTCTGATGCCCTGACCAGAGATGGAGTGGTGTGGGAGGTCCTGAGCACTGGCTCCTGGCAGCAGGATGTCAGATAGCATCCAGGGCTGGGCACTGGAGAGGGGATGTGCACCTCCCATTGCTGACAACTGAAGATGCACGTCCAAGCCCCAGTCCACACCCACTCCATTAAGAACAACTGCCGACATGCAGCACGACTAACAGCTCTGTGGGTTAGAAGGCTAAATAAATAAGAGATGAATAGCTGCCGTACTTCAGAGCCCTTTATCCTGGGAGAATCAGTGAACCTGAATTCCCCAAGAAAAGCAAGTAAGCTGCATCTGCCTGTGCTCTGATTAATCTCATTGGTTTGTTTTCCTGGAAACTAGATGTCCCAGATGCCATTGTTTCCATTATGAGTGTTCATCTGCCCTGTTTTTAGCTTGATTGCTCCTGTAGCCTGCTTGGCTTAACTGTTTTTTGTTTGTTTGTTGTGTGTTTGTTTTTTTAAAATTAACATTCTTAAACAAAATATCAGCAAATTAAAATGAGGACATAGGTGCAACCCTCAACACTACATTGTTAAAGGTTTAAAAACACCTACGGCATACAGAAATCCTAAGCTGTTGTGTGCAGTGTGACTAAATTATTAATAGTTGCCATGCACACCATACAAGAATTTCAAAAGGGGACTTTGTGTTTCTGCAAAACACTGCTATTTTTTTCTGACAGTAGAGACAAAATAATTTGAAAATTAGTCTCTTTGGTACTAATCACATGTTACTAAAATATTCCCACTGTAGGCAAAATATAGTAGTTTTTAATTTTTGAGAGAATTAGACATTTAATTCATTATCCCAATGAAGATCTCGAAAGTTTAAAATTTGTTAAAATTCAAACAACTCGTAATTAATGAAAACATACTGAAACAAATATCTATTTCAAGTCATAAAAGCCCCACTAATACATTAAAGCACAAATTAAAGTAGTAACATTTACAGAAGATACCATAGAATATTTGTTTTATGGGTTGGAAAGATCAGCTATGGGGTTGTTTGAGGTGGGGTTTTTAAGAACATGAAGATATATGAATGGATTGCTACAGTTAAATTTGCTTTACAGAGAAAATAACATTCTGCTGTGGGCAAAAACAAATACGGGAAAATTCTCTTCTGTCTCAAGTGAATTATTTCTGGTGAAAGGCTTCTCAGCATTTTGCTACAGGCATGCAGCTTTACACACAGAACATTATGCATGTACACATAGAGAGTGCTCTACTGGGGGTATCTATCCTGATGCCCTCCCCTATACCTGCTCCCCATAAGGCTATTTACAGGAAATAAAGGAAAAACAGAGATTCAGAAATGGAAAAAAACCCAAGCCAACAAACACCTAAAACATCAGCACAGAAAAACAAGTTGATAAGGAAAAAAAGCAGCTTTACTCAGTATGTCTCAGCTGCTTCCAAAGCAGAAAGCAATGGGGACATACTGCTATTATTAGCCCTCCGGATGGGAAGCAGCACGGTGTGAAGCTGTTGGCAAGACGTTGCAGGATTTTCTTCACACACGCACAGGCACAGACACACAGGCAGACAGACCCCCCAAAACGCTCACGGTGAGCCCCTTCCCGCCACTCGGGTGAGACAGACAGACAGAGAGCACAACGCCGGCGCGACTGTGCGTACTCACAGCTCGGAGTACAAGAAGTGCAGGTTGCCCACATTGTCTATGTAGTTTGCAGGACTTAGCCAAGGTAGGACCAGTAACAGGAGAGCCTTCATTTTCAGTGCAGTGCTGGCACTGTTGCTAGGTTTCCTCCTTCCCACTGTCTCTCTGTGCTGGTGGGACACACAACGAGAAGCTTTCGTGCCAGCCAAGCCCCTTCTAAGCAAGCCTTTCCATTTCAATGCAATGGTAGCACATTATGAATCAAGCTTAAATCCCTTAAACGAAGCTACACTGCAAAAATCATCGACCTGTAAGAGGATTACTTGATCTGACTCTTGGATGGGTAGATGTGAGGGTTTAGGGACAGCACAGCGTGGTTGGCGAGACAGTGACTTATGCTGCAGAGGAGAGCGATGCTCGGGGAAGAGACCTGCCTCCTGCAGGATTCAGAGTGGTTCTTCAGAGGCAGCTGGTATGTTTACATCACTGCCCACAAGCAGAGGGGTTACAAGCTAAACTGCATCACAGAAGGGTGTAGCTGTCTGACGAGGGGGGAAAAAATGCCCCCCGTGGAGTTTTGTGGCAGGCAATATCGAAAGACCACACCTTTTTAAAGTAAAACACGGCAAAAGATCACAGCCAACTGCTGGCTGTTTGCATCTCAATCTGAATTCCTCAAATCCAGCCAGACGTTTTTGTACAAACATAAATCATGTAATAGTCCAAGGACATGTCTCTTGTCAAGGTTTTTTTGAAGGATGCAAGAGAAAACATTTTAAATAAAGATGCCTTCAGTGGACTGCTCCATGGTAACCAGTGTTTTAAAAAAAAGTGTTAAAGTTCTCTCATCAATTACAAAACATAAAACAGGGAGCTCACCTTGTCCCATCAGCGACCTCATCTCTGATCAGGGCAAACTTTAGTTTTCTCTCTGAGAACCAGGACTGGTCTGAACCCCAATCATGCAAGAAATTTGAGAACTGCTGACTGCCCCAGTGACTCTAGCAGAGTCTACTTTAATTTATTCACTGAGAACACAATAACGTTCTGTCGAGATTTCAGGTAGACTCTGAACTGTTCTCACTGCAGGCACCAAATATTTATGCTTATTATTGTAGTTGTTTTATTAGCAAAACCACACATTTCCCCTCCTCTCTATTGATTCACCAGAGTTAAAGAGAATAGCATCAGCTCAGTCTGCTCAATCTCTCCCTGGGCATGACAGAGCACAATGTCCTTTTCTTTGCCATTAATTGGAGACAGGATGGTAAGAGAGGTTTCTGCATTTCCAACAAATAATAGGGCAGAGGCATAAGATACATTAGGTGATAATTAATTAATGCTGTGCTTAAAAAAAATAAAGGTAATGTGCAGTGTCTGAAAGTACAAAGATGTAGAAGTCCACTTCTAGGGATCACTCAGAATGTTCCCTCCTATTTCTTCCCTCAAGAGGGAATGCTAGTGAGGCTGCAGCACCTATCCCCTGTAAAGCTGAAACACCCAACAGCAGAAGTTCCTGTGGTTTCCTATTCTCCTGTCTCTGCCCTTTGGCCTTAGGATGACTCAGCCATTCCTTCTGGGGAAGGAAAATCCATGTCATGAGTAGCAAAAAAGCAAATGTCCAGCCTATAGAGCAATGCTTGGTACTGCACTACCTTAGAGGCTTTAGGGTAGGAAGACCCTACTCCATCTGCTCCTGGGGCTTGCAAAGCTGGGACCTGGTGCAGGGCACCTGACACAGGGAAGAGGGAACAGCAAGAGATTGTGGGAACATGTCACCTAGACAATTCTTTCTATCCATGCTTGGGCTCACGCCAAGCAAGCCAGAAGCACAGGAGATCCTGAGGGGAAGATCCAGGCCACTGACATTCAACAGTAAGTGCTAGAATAAAATCTTACATGCTTTTATAGGACCAAATAATGGTTTATAGCACGGCAGTTCTGTAAGACATGTAATGAAGGGTACCTTTTTTACCACCTGAAGGAAAAGAAACTAAGACACTGGAGTGACTTGCACTTACCCACACAGGAGAATCGACACTAGAAATCAGAAGTTGTGCTAGCTATGTGGCTTCCATGTGAAAAGACAATATTCCAATTTGCTTATTTATTGGGGGTTGGGGGTGAACTGGGAGTGGGTGTCCTGCTAATTTTATGGCCACAGCATCATCATGTCAAAAAAAAAAATGAAGACAAACAGGAAGGTCTAAATCACATTAAATTCAGCTCTATGTATAGCAAAGGGAAAAGGCATTTGCATTAGGGGTTCAAGATTTTGTGTCTGGAATCTGTAGAGAAACATAATTTCAGTGACAGCAGCTTATAGAAGACAGTCCCCTTATATGCATTACTATTGAAATTAACATTTGAGGCCTGTCAGAGAAGTATTCTAAGACAGAAAATTACGAGTAACTTTGTTATTTTGTCCCCTTAGCAGCACACAGTGAAACTCCTGGAGAACTGCTGGCCTGGGCTGGGGCCTCCTGTCACTGTCCCCTACCCCATGAGCCAGCAGCACCCTCACAGGAATGCCAGGTCCAGAAACGTGGGGACCAGGGCACCTAAATCCACAAACACCAAACCTCCAGTGTTTGAAAAATGGTCTCATGACCTCTGCAAGGGAACAATAAACCCGTTGTTAATGGGAGACAGGGGAGGGGGTTGGTTTTAGTAATGCAAAATTTTCACATTTTTGGTTGGTTAGGACACCATAACTCCAGTGAATATCTTCAAGTGAATAAATTCCTAGTGAGAATCCAGGTGCTTCAGGAAATGAGGTCTCCAGTGCAAATGAGGACATGCTTGAATGGCAGGCTGCAGAGCCATTTCTGGCTGCGGGCTCCCAGACTGTGAAGTGTGTAGTATGTGAACATACCTCCACTCTCTGGCTCACCAGTGATGCTCTGACCCTCAGTACTGTTGTGTCTGTGCAGGAATGTGCCCCCAGCAGCATTTTGGAGCTCTACACTGGCTGCTCAAGGCTTCCTTTACGTTGCAGATGCAGAGGTACACACCCAGCAACACAATTTACATCTGCAAACTTCAGGGGAAGTGATTTAAATGGGCAACAGATACAGCTCACAAAAAAGGGCACATCTTAGACCCCATCTCTCATCAGACCTGAGGTGCTGTTACACAGACTATGCCAAAGTGTTTGTTGTCAGAAATCACAGCCCTGAACGTACCTCTTTACCCTTCTTCCTTCCTTACAAAAGGCAGAACATGCAAGATTAAAGCAGCAGCACATGCTTTTACTCTGCAAAACAGAGAATCATTCAATTCTCTCCTTGCAGAGGAACCAAACTGCTCCCTG
The DNA here is from genome assembly GCA_013400515.1 of Erpornis zantholeuca. Taxonomy (NCBI): domain Eukaryota; kingdom Metazoa; phylum Chordata; class Aves; order Passeriformes; family Timaliidae; genus Erpornis; species Erpornis zantholeuca. The sequence continues at coordinate 79,412 of VZTN01030640.1, forward strand.
GAGAGGTCTCTCCCAGAGGCAGGATGAAGGGTGTCCTGGCTACCAGGAGTGATAAGGCTGGAGGGGGAGTCCACCCAGGGTGCTGCTCCAGACTCTGTCTCTCTTTGAGCCCTGTGGTGCCTTGGGTAAGTGCTCACCTGGAAGAAAGGAGCTCAGGTTCAAAGACCAACATCAAACTGGAATATTTTCTGCTCTACTTCTCATATAGGTCATTTGTGATTCAAAATAAGGTTTGAAGAAAGGGCAATTATAAAACCCTTAATGTGCTATTAAAATATTTATAATAGCTCAGCTTCCCAAAACTCAGATCCCTTTGGATTACATACACACTGTAATTGTGCAGTTAACCACAAGGTAGTCACCTAGAACTGCTAATGATAGCATGAAGTACCTTACATGCATTTGATTCTAAAAAAAGAGTAAGATATAACCTGTCTTGGACTATAAATGGACTAATTTCAGCTCTAAATTAATGACACCATAGGTATTCATTGGCAGTGAAATCAACAACTCTTTATTTATGTTAACTGTCTATTTTGATCAGTATTAATTGAAGATATTTTTTTCCTCTACTCAAAAAAAAGAGTGAAAAATGGTCTATCAACAACAACTTACTGGGTTTGGAAATGCTGTTCAAGGTGACCCCGTTGCACGACCTCTGAGCAGTGTTCTGTGAAAGGGCAGCTAACCATTAGCTTATCCAGGAGGTTATTCACTAGTATGCTGGACTTCCTGCACGTCTGGAGAATCACAAGCTTGCGGTCCATGGGGCAGAAATCTTTTTCCACAAGGAAGTTTGTAAGGCAGGCAGTGCAGAAGGTGTGACCACAGAGCGTGTCTAATGGCTGAAGCAAAGGTTGCAGGCAAATGTGGCATATCAGATCATCATCTACTTCTTCGGTGTAGCTGTACAAGTGGTTTTCTTCCGGTAAATGCGCTTGGCCGCAGGTGACACAGAGTGGCGGGGAGCTATCCTCCATTTCTTCTTCTTTCTGGCTCATAATCAGAATTGATGCAATTCAAAAGGGGGCAGGTGGGAATACCCAACCCGTTTTCTATTTCTGAGAGCTGTAGCAAGGCTTGTGTGCCATCAGATCTGTGGGGAGGAAAGCCGAAGGTTTATGTTCTGGGCTGTGTTTTCTTACCCATACATCATAAAGTCACACCAAGACACCATACTTGCAGTATGTAGGGAAGGCTTGTGTCTTTGGGATGGGAGACTAAAGCAAAGAAGGGGGCAGAAAAAAAAGAGAGACTTAACTCCAGGGACTTATTTTCTCATCAATCTAGTTCAACTTACACAGGTACTCTCATTGTAAAGACAGATATCAAGAGAGGGCATTTAATGGTTGAAAACCTTAAATTAGCATATAATTGCAGTTGCAGTCAGCTGATTTTGTGGCCACACTACTTTTGCCAAAAAAGCAGCACTGTGTGTGGGCAAACACTGCAAGACTGTGAGCAGAAATACAGGTAAGAATAAAGGTTGCTGGTCAAGTTGCCTGCTCAGCAAAGCAAGGGGGACCAGCACCCTAATACACACAAGCATACAAACACTGTATGTGTAGCCAGAGAAAGGACAATTTGGGTTGCAAGAATTTAGAGCTTGGGACCCTGTAGACCATTCTCACACCACAGCAGCAATGGACCTGGACCTGGACCCCTGGATTCAACGTTTGCCTGCCTGAAGTCAAGGAGTCATAAACTTCTGCACCACATAATCAGTTCAAAACTTCATTTGCTCTGCAAAGCACCAAACACGTCACATAACGAAGTAAAATCCACAGCACAATGCTAAGTACTGTATTGCTCAAAATGAGGCCTATTCCCTTTATAATTTGTAATACAGAAACCCAGTATGTCCCTAACTACAAACCCAATTAGCTCTGGCCACAACACCTGCCTGCTGGTATTTTAAAGACGTAAACTCTGTGGGTGGCAGCAAAACTAAAGAGTAATTTGTAGTTTTTACTTGATGAACACTAACTGCTTGTTGGACCATTTATGTCTCATTATTTCTATGCTTATTTTGATATACCACTCTGAAAATAAACATGAAGATATAAAATATGCAATGGACTAATTACTGCTCTTGCTTGAAAATGTAAATCTTATTTGCTGCTCTGCTGTAACACTGTACCCTTGCTTTCAGCTTGACTTAATTTGCTGAGACAATGTGTCAGCCTCAGACACCCATGTCTGAGGGCAAATGAGGGAAAGAATAATAAGAAAAATCTGACTATGACAGAGCATATTTTCATATAAATAAACCCTTATTTTTATGCAAAGCTCATGGGCTCTAAACCTGAGAAATTAAACTTTAACATGGCAAGGTTTTTCTGACATGAAGGTAAAATAATAGCCCCGCTAACTCTAACCAGATGTTTAAATGTCAAACATTCTCTTCAGTGCTTTGCTAGATCCTATTCTTATGAAGCAATTATGTTAAGTGCCTGTTTTTGCTTGCAAGAGAGAGTTCTGCATAAGCTCTGTCTCCTGATTAGCAGTAGCTTCAGTGGAATTAAAATCATTGCCTGTTAGACCCTTGCAAATATTTAAAATACGCCAAACTAGGTCAAATGTTTCCTTTTGTAAAAATATTCACCAGAGCTTTATGAAAAGCTTTTTCTGAGGAAACAAATATCTCTCCATTGTGCAGGCAGCAGCTCTACCTGTTATTTTAATATAGGAATTATTAAGATGACACACTGCAAAATGAAACCAGATTAAAAAATATCAGAGGCTGTGGTGGAGACTATCTGAGCACTGTGGGTGGCTCCTGTAGGAAGTTCTTGGATAACTTCTCAGTGAAGTGGGGTGACTGTGAACGGGTGTCCAGCTGGTCTCTGCATCCTTTGCTCCTGGAAGGAGACCACCTCAAGTCAACAGGACTGCTTGCAAGAATGGCAACACATGGTTTTGGAACTTGTATGATTTTTAAAATGGATGCAAAATGAATTAGAAACCCATAAAGCACAATAAAAATAGCACTGTGTTATAAACTTTGTTTTCTCTTACATTTTCAGAATGCCTTGCACCTGGGGCAACCATGGATGTGGGCAATATCATGCTGTTTCTCCACTCCCCCATCCTGTCCTCTTCTACCACCACACAGATACACCCATGTGGGTGCTCTCCCCATGCATCACACACCAGAATAAAGACAACTCCAACATTTTGTTGCTTCATGGATGTTCTCAAGGACAGAATTCTTGCTTCTTCCTGGCAAGAGACCCAACACACAGCTCCCATCAGCAAACCTGAAAGCTAAAGCCAAAGCCCTGCTTTGAGGAAAGAGCAGCCCCCAGGAGCAGGAACATGGGCATCTGAGCCACCCCTTCCCAGCCTTGTGCCTTTACCCCAAAAGTACCTCTCCTCCACTTCCACATGTACAACACAGCAAGACCCCTGATACAAATTAGGTAGAGCTGGAAACAGTACTACAGCTCCAAAGCTACTGCCGTTATTTTCGCAATGACAGCAGAGAAAGAGAGGCATCGCTGCCCTAAGGCCATGTTCAGCTGCAGCAAAAATGATGAGAGAAGCCCCAGTGGAGACAAAGTCTGACTGTCCTGGCCACGTTACAGATATTCTTTATCAATCTGACATACTAATAATGCACTGCTAGTGGAAAAGGGCAGGTGTGGGGAACTGTACCTGAACTTTACAATGTTTACACAAATTACAAATGCTTGCTACAGTACAGGGTAACAAAACTATCCACATTTATTAGTAACAGGCACTGAATTTTTAGGAAAACTTAATTCAAGTCCTCTGACTTCTATTATTTAGAAAAGTTTGACTCCATAATAATATAAATTCTGAAAAAACCCCAAAACCTCAGCCCCTTCTGGCTAACCTGGTTCACATTCACCCATGAATCTTCATAAACTGCTGGATATATCAAGCAATGGAATGATTGCCACCTTTGGGAGGTGATCATACTACCAAAAGGGTTAGCATGGAGAGGATGTGGTAGAGCTGTCGCACAGATTCAGTCAGAGGCAGGTCATTTGTATTTATAACATTTAGTGTTGTCATATAATAGCTACATAATTAGTATCATGTCCTTTTCAGAAGCTTAAAGTCTTAATTCCTCTTGGACATTGTAGAAGAGAGGGGAGAAGGAATTTAAATTTGACCTATTGATTACTAGCACATATTTCTACTTCTTTTACTACCTATGAATAAAAACCAAAAATACACTTTGAGCAAGAAAACCTGTACAGGTAGATGTACAGTGAAATAGAAAAGGTAATTATTTCCTGGCTGAACCTCTATTCTTCAAGCCCCGTCACTGGGGGAGGAAGAGAGGGGAAAAGAGGGGAGGAATCCTATGTTCATTTGACTTGGTGTCAGCCACCACTGGCAGCCTCAGCGGGACATGGACATCACCTTGACAGTCTCATGCTTCTTGTAGTCAGAGCCATATTGACAGAGACTGGCTCTTGCAAGGATGATTGGCAGGAGAAGCTTTTAGAGGAGGTGGTGGTGCCATGCCAAAGCAGACATCACCAGCATTTGCCTCTTCCCTGCTGTGCAGTAAGTTTTCAATAACTTAGGTCCCAGATTTGGCACAGTTTTACAGCACCTGGCACAGATTGGCTTGGATAAAGAAATTCAAGTACTGGTTTGTAAAAATGTCACAGTGTTGTGACACTGCGGTGAACCAAGGTTCAGTCCAGATGCCCAGAGATCTGAAGCACAAGAATAAAAATAATGAAGGAAGAACACTGATATCTGGATATCCATATTGCCAAGTTTTCAGCCACAAGCTGTAATGACAATGGTCACATCAGGGCGTAAAATAACCCCGGAACTGTGACCACAGCAAAAACCACTATCATGATAACACATTTGTTAAAAAGTTACCCAATGGGCTGCACTGATTTGAAGGAGTTTACAACTTACTGGTTTTCACTGCTTAAGAATTTGCAGCCTCCAGAAGCGTTTAAGAGAATAATAGACCAAAGTCACACAAAAAGCCTGGACAATAAACATGGAGAGTACATAGAGAGAATGCCTTTCATCTTCTTGCAATAAAAAGCCCATAGTTGTCCCATCCCAGTGAAGCACTTAACCAATCTTAAGTTTAAATACTGACTTACCACCACAGTTACACTGGCAGCAGTGTAGCAAGAAGAGGGCTCACCAAGTGGAGTGGCAGAACCCCACTGCCTCTGCCCAGTCACCGTCAAATATTAACCCAGCAGTTCAGGAGGCTGCACTTGGAAGTAGCATGACACAAAATGGAAGAAACTTCAGGTAGCAAAGAATGAGTAACAAAAGCTAAAAGAAAAACAAATAAATGACTAAAGATATTGAGGGAGTGGCTATTACAGAAATTAGAAACCAGATGCCTAAAGGCCAGAGAAACAGTGACACAGAGCCTGTAGGGGCAGCTACCAATTTAAATCATAAATGGTGAAAGATAAGCCAGTGAGCAGGCGTCACTGGAAAACTGAGCAGCAAAAGAGATGAGCTGCCAAACAGTAAGAGGAATTTAGCTCTGGTAGTTCTGAAGTAGTATGGCTTGGTGGTAATGAAATCTTCAGTCAGTGGTAAGGGTGGCCAGCACATGTAAAGAAAATGGATTCTAAATAGTAAGACTGACAAATATTAGTTGGTTTTGGGTTTGGTTTAGCTCGGTTTTCTCTCTGTAAGTGACACATTTTATTAATGCTCCTGTTTTATTTACACTCTAAGCATGTGTATTACAAATCCTGTATCTGCTGATTAAAACAGATGCCTTTTCACACCCTGTTTCTCTGCTGTACAACTCGTACAAGATGGAAGTTCTACCAACAGAGCTGTTGTACTCTTCTTAGCTAAATTGTGATAGCAAAGTCATTCTGGATGCTTCTCCCAGTCCCAGCATGGATCGTTATCTCCTACAAATGTGCATGTCTGAGTGAGTCACAGCCGTCCATTTACATGGATTAGCAAGGGACCCTATGGCCAAAGGGGCCGATGTGCAGGCATGTAAGGAAACCACTCTGCCACAGCAGCATTCACAGCTGCCAGGTAAGGGTAGGAGCTCCTTATTCTTCTAGAGATGCTTTTACCTGGCCTTCCTTCCACCACACTAGCTGTGAGCATGCTGCAGCCAATACCTGCCTTCTTTGATAAGCAGCTTCTTTGCTGAGGGCTTGGAGACTGCCATCTTGCCTGTTCATGTTAAAAAATATCCACATCAAATTGCTAGGAAGCTTGACAGCTATCACAGTTACAGAATTAGCTCTTTAATGAAGCCTCAGCCCAGCTGCCACTGGCTAGATGTGGGCAGGTTAGGAGATGTGGGCATTGTCCCCATCTAGTGGCTCACCCGCATTGGGGAGAAGAGTGGATCATGGCTAGGAGGGAGCAGAGGTCCTCCTTCACCCTCTCAAGCAAAAGCACACAGCCCTCTGGTTATGCAGGGTTAGCTGTGACCTTACTGCTCCTGCCAGAATCTGGGTTGCAAAATCACATCACTTATTTAATATTCAGGGTTTTATAATGAAGTATTAGGATGACAGCCTTTTGAATACTCTTAGCTATTAGTAATATGTTAACTGTTTTAACTTCCCATCTTTCATCAAACTGTCTTCCTGGTAACAGCCTCCCAGGTTTCCCATTACCATGGTTTGTACCAATGGCTTCTCTACAACTGAAGCTTTTCATAGATTACACTGACTTTTACTCTTCAAGGTGGAACTACACAACAGTTGTGGAAAACATTACAGAGGGACCAGTACTTCAATAACATTTATTATACAGTATTTTAGATTAAAAAAGACAGTGATTCACTTTTCAAAGACCTGGCTATAAAATACCATGTAATAATTTGCACCAATCTTGGCATAGCTGCTCCAAAGGCCAAAGGAGTGAGTCAGTTTGCCTAGACTTGAAACTTTGTTCGAAGGCAGGTTATAAAACACTAAGATGGCCAAAATCTTATCATCATGCCTTCTGAGCAGAATTCCTCCTATGTATACCCTACTCTCTCTTTTTTTTCCTCCTTTCCACTTATTTTTAAATCTATTCAGACTGAAGAAGAATCACAACATTTTCTTTCTGTCTGATGTGCATTTAGATGTAGATTTGTTATGGGCAGAGGCATAACATACCTCCAGGTAAAGAGCCAGTAGCTGGAGGAGAGTTGGGGATCCCGAAGATATCAATGAGGAGGTAAGAAGGTAAGAATTCAGTTTGACTTTTAAGATGATAGGAAAGACTATCAGAACTGGGTCTTAGAGGAAAATAATTTTGTTTAGAAATTCAGCACATCAGTACAAAACGTCTCTGAGACAACAAACAGGAGCTCCAAAACCTCTCCTCTGCCTGGCCAGTTTTAAGACAGCTGTTTTTTCAAAGTTATTAATAGTCCAAAAGTCCCTCTCAGAGCTTATAACAATCAAAGTACTTTGCAGAGCCTTTAGTGATGAAAGGCATTTCCAACAGAATAGAAAAATCCCATGGTACAGTACAGTAGGTGAATAACCCCAACTTTTTAAGTTGTAGCTCAAGCTGTGAGACCCAACAGCAATGTCATACTGCGCCTGCACATAAAATAACTTCTAAAACCAGAACCAGACTGTTTGAAAAAAAATTATTTTCTCTGTGGCTCATGCTGGAATTTACAGAATAAACCAACATTGGAAAAAGTTTTTTGCTTTGGAATTATGTAGCTGAAATGCCTGTTAGGAATGTATGGAAACATATTCTGCTTTTTCATCTGTCTGTCTCTCACACACCCACACAAACCTGGATTGCTCTTTCTGAAGATTTCATGGATACAAAACTTTGCTCAGCATGTTAAAATTAAAAAAAAAAAAAAAAATCAGCCCAGAAGTACTTACACTATTAGGAACAGCTGGACAAGATCTGAGTGAAGAGAAGATCTGAATAAGACAGCACACATCTGGCAGGTTAAGTATTCCTCACTATAAGGAACATATCCTAAGAAAAACTCACCTTCTTAGAAAGAAGTACTTCTGAGAAGACTTGTTGATGGCATGTCTCTAGTTGTCAAATACTGTGATGGTTAAGGTAGTAAACTTCTGTTTCTTGTTTTTTCAAAGCTCAGTAAACCCAGACTTGGGCTAACAGCTTATGCCAGAACTACAAGCTCAGACTCCAAGTGCAAAGATGAGTTGTGGCAAAATGGGCAGGCTGTGGGTAACTGCTTTCCAAAGGCACATGGTCTACCTGCTCAAAGGAAGTCAATCATGTGGTCAAAGCAAGGCTATGTGAGCAATTATGATCGACTCCTCAAGGGCTTCCTAAACATATGCTCATCCTAATTGACATAATAAATGCCATCGGCATTTCACATACTAAATTATAAAATGTCACAGCTAGTTATGTAACAAAAGGTGCACTACCACTCCGATTTGGCTGATTGCTCCATCTGACTTTGCCAAGACTGGCAGCCTTACAAATACCACAAGCTTGCTTTCAGCCATTTGAGCAGATGACAGAACTGTGTTTTTGTAGCTGGACAACCATGTGCTCCAGGTGCCTTCTAAGAAACAGGAACAGGAACAGGTACACCAGTCCATGCAAACTGCCCTGGTTCTTGCTGCAGGTGTGTCTGCACTGTGTCTCTGTGATGGGGACTGCAGACCACAAGTTCTCTGGGCAGGCTGCCCTACTTAACTTTAAAATAACAATACAATAGGCAGAGTAAATTGCATGGGAGTGTGAAAATCTTAACTTAATACAGCTTCACGTTAAATCTTAATCTGTCTTTGCAATCCTCTCCCAGGGCCCCAAGTGGGTCAGCAGTGAAGGTGGATGATGCTACTCCTCTGCCCTCCCAGTGCCAGGGGATGGAAGAGCTGATGAAGAGGGAGAAAAAGAGAAGTGAAGGACTTCTTCCCCTCAGGACACTGAAACCTTACACCTCAACCTGCCTCCCACAGCCACGGTGCCTGCCACCCTCAGACGACACAGTATCTTCTCACATGGGATCACAAGATAACATTTAATAACTACAAAGTGCGGAACATGTGATGGATAACCCTGCTAATAACACATAATAAAGTAAGCTGTGCTTTAATTACACTGTGCCTTTACAACTGCTTCTCTGATCCAGGAGTTTCTTAATACTTGACAAACTACTTAATGAGTTCTCACAACACCCTGTGGGGACCATTTTTTAGAAGCAACCCACATGGGTAGATGCACCTACTTGGTTAGGTGAGCAGGGGAAGGGGCAGCTGGCTGCTCCCATGTTGTGGGGCCAGTGCCCGGATTCTGTCACAGGAATCCTTGCGCAGCAATGTGACCACAGAGATCTCTCAGACCTGATCTGAGGGAAAGCCCTCACGAACTCCTGACTTCTAGGACTACATGCTCTGCTTTATGGACATGCACCTGTAGGGGGGAGAGCAGCAACTTGCAGCAGTTGGCTCCCGAGAGTAACTTGTCTAAACGAGAGAAGAAAATGCTTGAGTTAAAACCTCTGGTCCATTGCACTCAAAGGAAAAATTAAGCAAATTCAGTGGAGAAATGATTTAATCATCTGTATCTCAAGTCTACTTATGTTGAACCTAACTCCCATACTATAATTTAGATATAATAATTATTATATTATGCATGATAAAATAATTAAAATGATTATTAAATATTATATACTACATACAATTAAAATTATAGGTCTATAAATGTCTATAACATATCTTACTCTTTCCTCCTCCTGCTACTTGGATCTACAAATATGACGGAATGAACAAATCCTAATCAGAAAAAACATCCTATTGAAGAGCTGCACAGTACAGAGACACTTCGCTGTTTAAAATAGCACAATCTGAAAGCATTCCCTGAAACTCAGTCCCAGGGTCACAGCTGCTGGGGCCCAGTACCATTCAGGAAACTGGATAAAGGAGGGCCCAAGCTGCGGTAAGGTAGTCAGCAGGTAAATTTCAACAACTTAGGGGAGTGGTACAGCCTCCAGGGGTAGCCTCCAGAAAATGGGCAAACACACAATACATAGCACAAAATACATAGAAATTTCAGTCGGCAAGGAGAAGAAATTGTGACGAGCTTACAAATTTTTTGCAATGCTGAGTGTTGAATTTCACATTTAAGAAAAATTCACTCTTGGAAAGGGGGAGATATTCTGGACACTGAAGAGGCTGAACCCTGTAGCCCAGTTACTGTGGTCTGATTATCAGTGTTCTGGGGCTAACATAAATTACACTTTGGCTCTTGAACAGACCTCTCTTATGAAGTAGTGCTGACAGCGCCTATTTATATCTGCTGATAGTCCCTATTGCTCATTTGGCAGTTAGGTGTACAGTAGAGCTCATAACTCTTTAAAATGAAAGACTGAGGTATTCAAGAAGGAGTGGAAGCAGATCCCTCTAGATGAGGCTGTGCAGCAGTTTCTGTTCTAGGGTACCTTTTTTCTTGTAGCAGGATAATGACTAAGATCCCTGCCCAACAAAAATCTAAGCAAGTAAATTTTGTTTATTATAGTGACCAAGCCCTCAGACACCAAAACACATCCTGTAGAGCCTGGTTCTGCCTTCATCTGCTCAGTGCTGGGAAACAACATCCCTGAGTATGGTACTACTCACTGGACTTGATTCATGACTGCTTTAATTGGGGCTTCATGGGAACTCCCCCAAAGTCCATTGCTAATTAACATGCATGTGTTGCTGATGGCTTTGTAATATTCCCCTTACCAACAAGAGGCTTACTAAGGTTTTGTCAGCCAGGACACGCGAGTGACACCAGCCTGGGAAGGATAGTTAAGTCTGCGGCTGAATTAATATCTGCTTCCAGAACCGGTTCTGTGGGTGTGAAGACCAATTGTGTGCTGTTTAGTCCCGTGATGAGAAACCAATTAGGAATGACATGCTCAAACTGTCCTGCTTCCTGTATCTTTTCTCACAATCAGATGTGATCTGCTGCGTGCAGGCAGGCAAGAGAATTTTTTAATTCTTTGAAATTCCTCCTACAAGCCATATTTATTTCAGTGCCTCAGACTCTTTTTGATGGGATCTAAACTGAGATATTCTTTTAAATAGCAGTAGTGTGATTAGATAATTTCTCAACCTGAAACTATGAGAACCCAAAGCTATACTTTCCAACACTGTGTTCTACTGGTAAAATCCTGTGAGAACTGATACTGTTAAATATATAGTACAAAATTAGCTTTGCAGTAGAAAATAGAATAAAATAAAATAAAATAATAGCACCACCTATACTTTTTTAACATCAGCATGTCAACACAATCTATACCATGTAGCTGTAAGCATGGAAAACAAAACACTAGGGAAAAGGCAAGCAAAAAGTAGACAGGAATTATAACCAAAATCAATCAAAATTTATCTGCTTTCAGACAAGCCATTTGCTGAAAGATTTATCAATCCAGACAGAGAAACAGGAATCATTCCTTAACAAGAAATTACTAGCACATAAAACCCATTTATTTTTATAAATTATTTCTTTATTAAAACTCTTTATTTCAGTAAGAATGTAGGGGGTGTATTAAAGTGAAACTGAAGGACCAATGAGAGCATTACCAGGAGCAGCTAGACAGATAGGAAATTTGAGTCTTTAGCTCCTTGTAAAGGAGCAATTGCTTGTTACTTAGAGGGATGGGAGCAGCACACAGTGAGAAGCAGTTGTACACAATAGGAGCTGCCAACTAACCATTCCCTGAACATGTATTGAAGGCGAAAGTTTGTCTTCTGTGCTGAATACCTTTGAGTCCCATGATTCAGATGATGACTGTTTTTGCAGATTCAGGTTGAGCCTTTAGGGAAAGCCTTGGAAAGATCAACTGCATATTTGTCCATCACAGCTTCTAATTTCCGTGAAAGAACGGGACATGCACTGCAAACCAAGTGCTAAGTCAGGCAGTATTGCAGGACACCAGTGTCCGGCCATTTTAACAAGAGAGGGGTTTCACTGCCTCCTTAAAAGGCTCTGGCCACAGAGTCCATCCAAATCAGCCACAGGCCCCCATCTGCCCTGACGGTGAGAGGAGCCAGGTGGCAGCACCCAGCCCTGCAGACAGGGCTGACATGTCCAGATATACCAGACTGCTTCCATCCAGCAGCCAGCCTGGAGGAAACTCTCTAAATTTGAAAGCCTGTATTCATTTACCTTCCTTCTGGAAACAATACTGCTCGATTTTCTGGTTTGCAACGTAATGAAGTTAATCTATCATCTCATCCTGCGTGCAAAATTTATTCCCATTTTACTAAAGAAAAGCTGTGCTAGGGGAAGATGCCAGCACCTTCAAACTTCTTCCAAAAGACAATTCAATTTTCTCTTCTAGTAGATGATCACAACTCAGAGCCAGGAACATTCCTCTTTCCAACTCTATGCTGATGAAGAAGTCCTGATGCAGTTAATACTCAAACATGTGAGCTTGGAATACCCTTACGAAAGCAGAACCCATGTGAGCAAAGGGGAGAACACTTCTACAGGACCACAAACAAGTAAGAGAAATTAGCAGTGGGAGAGTATTTTCAGGGGGCAAAGATAAGGTAACGATGAGACAAGCTTTTCCAGATTGATTCAATTTATATCTTTGGAAAATACACATAGGCTCTGAGGTTTGGGGAGGAAGAATAAACAGCAAATTAGTAACAGATTACTTCCTTAAGAGGAATTTTCAGTCTTAGGAAAGTAGATAGGAGTATGGAGGATACATCTCCTCACATAGCAGCAGCATAGGAGTATGGAGGATACATCTCCTCACATAACAGCAACTTTCCAAATTCCTGACAATGATTTCTGGCTTTTATTTGCAGATCAGCATTTGTGCTTTTCCAACAACAGCAAATAAGATACACTGTTATTTCAGTGAAGTGGTGGAGCTGCCTTGATGTTGTTCTGCATGAACTTGAATGAGCAAATGAAAATAATTTTGGGCAGTGGGAGCTCCATTTCTGTAGAAGACTGTGGGAAAACAAGTGCCTTGCTTAGAGCCCAGTACAGCCACCTAAGGTTATCTTGCTTTTCCTGCTGTTGAAGGAACCCTTTCCTAGTCACCAGGCAGCAAAAAAAAGTGACATACAAGTCTAATATGCACCTTTTCTGGGTTTTGTGCTTTTCCTTGGCAGATGTGAAAGTGGCTGAGAGCTTCATGCAAGCAGTACATCCCTGGACATTAAAAAAACCCCAAAATATTAAGAAGTTTAAACAAATGAACAGGTCCTTCTAATTTATGTACTTGAACCTCTTGTTTACTGAGTACTCTGAGTATACATTTTGGTGAGTGAGGATATCCACATATTGCTGTTCGCATTGCTGTTCTGGGTTCTGTGCTGGCATTGTGAATATACACGTTCTCAGAGGAACAATTGGTCTTATATATAGAAATAAAACTTATAAGAAGTTATGCCTACTTACATATATTCACAGGTTTGCAGCTGCTGCATATACCTGTACTGAATTACAAGATGTTTTGAGTAAAGAACTGAGTGTAAGTTTAAGCGAAAAGAACATGAGCTAAAAATAAAATCTAAACCAAGTTCTTTCTTTCCTCACCTCAGCTGCAGTTATATGCATAAAATCAAGCAGCAAGATACAGCAGCAGTGAATGTAGCCTCAATTTACCTCCTACAGCTGCAGCAAGACTTTGTGGGTTTTAACCTGGGGGAGGGGAAGAAATGGATTTCCAGAGGATTAATAAAGTGATGGGCTAAAGCAGCTGCAGTACAAATGGCACCTCGCCACAAATAATCATTTGGATTTCAACACACTTTACTGAAGAAGTAGACCTTCTTAGCAGTGGGGATGACAGAAACCCAAGCACAACTAGCTAACAAAAAGGTTATGAACACTAAGCACAATGTTTTTGCATATCAGCATGTATGTATGTAAGTAGCACTTTAACACTGCCTACCAAGAAGTGCAGCAACCTGCAGTTACGTTATGTAGCCTTTTCAGTTAGATTATGAAATCACTCCATTAGGTTATGGGGAAGCTAAATCACTAATGACAGTCACAGTAGATATCACTGCCTGGCTGCATGGCACTCGAGAGTGTGCAGGCTGAGGTTCAGGCCCACTCCCCCTGCCACTAAACAGGGCTGGTTTGTTTACCATTCCACCTTTGCTCCTCTGGAACAACTCATTCCCAGCTCAAGGGGAAAAGTAGGAACAGCAGAAAGAAAGATACAAGTCTCTCAACTCACGTGTGTGGCTTTGCTGTGTCTCTCATCCGCTGCCGGCAGAGTGGTGCAGGTGTAAAACCAGCCAGCCTGGGCCGGCGCGGCCGGGCAGGGCCTGCAGTCACCCCTCAGCCCCGCCGCTTCAGGCAGGGCCCGGCTGGTGCCCGTGTCAGATGGCGAAGCCTATGGCATGACAGAAGGCACAGAAAAGCTGAATTGCATAAACCTGAGCAATTTAAGGTTTAAAAGACCACACCCTCCCAGTCATGTCTCCTGCAGGCAGATAAGCATGTGCAGGCTGCTCATACAATAGTGTAATTTGAAGCTTTTACTTTTCTTTCCGGCATATACCAAAGTTCATTTTCAGTCAGGTTCTTCCCTGCATTTCTTTTCTTCTTTTAACCTGACAATCAGCACGGTTCAAATTTAACAAATACAAATGTATCATCTTAAAAATCACTTCAAGACAGGAGATTCATGTTGGCTTTCCCCTTTTTAAAAGGAAGATGTGGCCCACAAGTTCTAACACAGAATCAGTAGTTTGGAAGCTGAATCTTCACCTTGTTCCTTGGCGGTGAACACTTGAAACAAATAAGAGCAATTTGCAAACTCCAGAATCAGCTGTCTGAAAATACAAGCTCTTTTAATCTTCTGAATGTTGTAAAATTAAGACTGCAGTAAACCATCTCTCCCAGTAGTTTTCAGTTTTAAAAGCACCCAAGAAGGGGATAAAATCTTGTACCACAGATAAGGTGTGCTGCTGCATTGTGATGCAACACCTGAGTGTGAATGTTAATAGCAAAAGCTGCAGCAGCAAAAAAGATCTTTTCTTCAGAAAATATTTTCAATAGAGTAAAAGAAAGCCTCATCTTCCAACTACATGAATCACTAATAAATGCAATGATTTCAGCCATCTTAAGCATTTTCTCCTAAGGAAGGAAATGTTATTCAGGAAGCAAGGCAGGTTTGGAGATGGACTTGAATCAAGCAACTGCAGTGTAAGCTGAAAACAGGTGGGAGGAAATCCCCATCTTTGATATAAACATCTATGGCTACCAGGTCTTGGCCTCCAAGACCTTCATTCTTATGCAAGTTTGTTTCCCTTCAAACATTTATAAAAGCATGCTTGCTACTTGTGATTATAAAATCCCTTGTTAAATATTTATTTTAAGAAATCATCAACTGACATGTCAAGTCCTACCAGCAAGTGTGACAGTCATACCCTTAGCTGGATGGATGCTTCTTTGCAGTAGATTTGCCTGTTCTGCCCTGACAGCATAGCACCTCTGCTCCAAGTTGCTCCAGGAAACCTGGGGTGGGTCCCTGCCAAGCTAGCCTGCCAGTGCTCAGTGTACAGTTGTCCAAAACCCATGCAGTGCTGTGCTGGATCTGGGGCACTGTGCAGCTGCTGCTCTTCCCCCAGGATGGGTGCAGTACAGACAGACACAGCCTGCACGAGACCAGATGTCCATGGCCGTCACAAGGCCAGATATGCAAGCCTCATGCGTCAGTCATCTGCAGAATTGAACTATGCATATGGAATGTACTTTTAAAAACATGCTTAAGCTACAGAAGCTTAAACATTAGCAAATACATCCCCACCAAGCAAAGCCTGTGTTTAAATCCTTCCTTGCCATGGGAGGTTTCTCTGAGGCTGCTTGCCCTAGATCAGGAGGCCGAGAGCCCTGTTGTCACAGGTGACCACATCAGACGCTCAGTTACAGACTTCATTTCCATCTTAGAAACTAGCCAAGTTTGCCCTTCCTCCCGCCTCTGGAAGGCTTTTCTAAGTTTCCAGACTAAGGCCCAGCTCATTTGTTCTCACGCTGAATGTTACTGGATTGCTTAAATAGCCTTTCCTATCTCATGATATGCTTTCCTGTTTTCCTTTCCACTCACACTCGGTAAGTCTCTGCTCAGACAAAAGGCTCTCTGCTCTTCTGCTCACCTAAACAGCCCTCTTGGGCACTCATTCCTGTCTAAATCTTTTACTCAGGAATGGCATTTATACTTTTTTATACATACCAGGAAAATTATTGTCCTAGAAGATGAGTTATTTATTAGCTCTGAACCAGATTGCTGGTGAGCTCTTTGGTACCTGTTGATGGAAGATTCTAGCTGAACCTCTTTCATCTGCTGGAAAGGAACATAGGAGAACCTCTTTTAAACTACAGCCTGTGTATTTACCAGTTCCCTCCTTTGCCTGCAGCTGGCTAAAGGTTCTGGCAGATTTTCTTCAACATCACTAAAAAAGTGAGAGCGTTTTCCTACTACAATTCATTAATTTGCACTGAAATGACAGCAGCGTATCATAGATCAGACTGGTGCATGGACACGTGTGATAAACTTCTAATTTCCTGGTGTAGATTCATACATTGAAGGCAAAAAAAATTACATATTTAGCTGGATAATTTTAAAATAAATTTGCACATGTATCTCAAGCTATGCAAATACAGGTATAAGGACAGACATTTCGAGTTGCAGATATTCCATACTTCACTATAGCTGAAATTATTTCCAGGAGGACGACATGCCATAAACTCTATTGTATTAGACTTACTCATTTATTTACTTAAACTAAATGATTTCAGCATACATTGAAAGCATTGGCAGTACACACTGTGCTAGCTAAGTTAAAAGATTAGTCAAGTCATATTAGGGGAAATTGTAATAATTGAATGTTGGTTGATAATACTGTAATGGATGCCATTTGTGTTGTATTGAAAAGATCACTGTGTCCTGCAAACACAGGGGCCTGTGCATCCTCCTGTGAAGCCCCATGAAACCAGAGCAGAAGAGACAGCAGTCAGGTCAGCTCTCTGATGTTGACCACTTTCTCCCAGTCCCTGGTCCAGGCCAGGCAGCAGACTGCTTACAAAAAAGGAAGTAAAACAGCTTTCTCCAGTGCATGTTACCTTCCTGTCCCCATATTTCTGGCAGCCATACTGTCTCTTTCAAGTACTCAACAGCACTGGAGATTCCTTGTGGATTTCTGTATCCACAGTGGTAAACTACACCCTTGTCCCTGACCGCCATGGATGGACAATATGATGGGGACCCCCCATCCATTCCCCGGAGGAAGGGGGCAGAGAGACCTGGCTCACCCTCTGACTCAGAGGAGGAGCAGCGAGGAGTGATGCCAGGAAAGGAGCATCAAGGGCTGTGGCTCACAGCTTGAAATGGCGGGGACAGACCAGATGGGAAGAGTTTGGAGTTCCCCAGATGAAACTCTCTCTCCTGACCTCCTCAATGGCAGGCCACATGCACATCTGGCATGAACATTCAATGTTCTCCAGTGGGATTGCACCTCAGCTTGTAGAGGCATACTGAAGAATAGGAACAAACTCTAGGAGGGGAATAATCAGGTGTAAAAACAACTCCAGCATGCAGGCCAGTATTTTCATATCAGTTTCCTCCCTTTTTTCCTTTTTGTGGAAAATGAACAACCTGAATTGGATCACAAAATATAAAAGGATTGCCAAGCACTTTTACTATGGACCCTCTACTGACTACTGAGTGCCACTGGCAGTCTGCTTGGAAATTAGACTGGACTCTGCAGTCATTAATCACCAATATTAAATAGCAATTCTGTATAGTGTGACAGTTTAAATAAGATGTTGCCTTCCAAAATTGACCTACTTGGTGTAATTTACAGTTGGCAAAGCTCTTACAAAGTGTACATTACTCTGGGAAGTCACGTTTCATTTGTCATGAGCATTTACTGGATGTTCTGTATTCAAAATCTTTACATTTTCTAGATGACTCCTGAGGAGAACAGGAGCATAATGAAGAAATTAGAATCCCAAGATTAAAATAATCTCTTGTCCTCAATTAATGAACCAACAACAGTACCAGACTACTATTTTTCTTAAATGGACAGCTTTCATGGACTAACAGAGCACAGGATTAAATACGGCCCTTCTGGGAAAAATACCAAACCAGCAACTTGTGTCATACCAGCAACTGAAATCTTCCCACCAAAGAGCCTGTATGGCATCTCTCAGGAATGGCCCTGACCCAGAAAGCCCACAGACCCAGTAAAATCTCAAGTGGAGCTTGAGGACCTTCCACCTCCTCCAGAAAAAAATGTGTGAACACACGAGCATTAACATACATAAGCAAAGCAAACATTCAAGTGCCCAAATCACTCTGGCTGTCGGGAGAGGATGATATTACAGATAGGCAGGCACTATACATTTTCCACTGGGAGAAGTTCTTGAAGTTAAAAGATTAATCTGGTCTCTCAACACATTCATTAGTTAAATTGCAAAGCAAGCTCGTTACATAACCAATCCTAGGACAATTATATTTATCTCATCAAGGTTCACAGTGCAGATGGATTGCTGACCAAGGTAACATGAGTACCTTCTGCAGGGTGAAAGCCCTCTGATCTATTTGAAACATCAGTCCTGTGCCCTTCCTGAGTTTTCAGATTATTTGTGCCTTTTCAGAAGAATACATTTGTGCACTTCCTCCCAGGAGGTCTCTCCAGCATGAAGAGAGGAACTGAGGAAAGCTGGGATTCATTCCCTAGAAATGGGCAAATCAAGGTATAGAAATTAAGTGAGTTGCTCGTAATTACCAAAGAAGTCTGTGGCATAAAGAGCAGTAATCTCACTAATTCTCCCATACTTTGTTAGACACGGTAAAGAAACTGTTTTAAAGTGGAGTGAATTTTCTGTACTTAAAGCATGTACAAATACATAGTGTGCTCAGTCCACTCTTGAATTAACTTTTACATCCAGGTTTATACCCAGAAATGATTCATGGAGTTCAAGATTTGTTGAGAGATGGAGGTCATCTTGTCTGACTGCTTGCATATCACAAGGTGTACATACCCTGCTCTGTCCCTTTATGGAATCCACTGCCTGGGTTTAACCTTATCAGGAATCTTTCTAAATAAGCATTGCACTCTGGTCTGAAGAACCAAAAGGTGGGGGCTCCACTGGTCTCTCTCATATTTTATTCTGGGAATTAATTTTGCATACATGCAAAAACACAGGGAAAATTTATTGCTAGTTTGATGACACCACCTGAGATTATTGTCATCAATTCATGTTATGCATTTCCTGGCAAGGTAAAAGAGCTTGTATCTGTATCTTGTACCTCTATATGTGTTATATTTATACTAACATACTCATCTATTTTTCATATGGAACAAAAAGGCTTGGGAGACACCTGCCAATACAGCAGGTAGATTAGACAGCCCTTGTGTAGGATTTTTTCTATTCCCTGCATTCTCATCCAATTTTTAAATCCTCTTTTAAAATGATGGCTGTGATGTGGTTTATGTTACTCCATGAGACTCTCCATATGCATACATATTATAAACACAGACAAAATCAGACCCTTGCCCTGACTTGACTTCTGTGCATGTACTCAAGGATCACACCAGATATTTTGCTCTGCCACTGAGCTATGACTACATTCTAAGGTTGCACATTAAGGTCTCCAAAATCTTTCCAAAGTCTCTATTTTTTTTTCTGAAGCTGTCTCTCCCATATGGTATATGTTCCCCTGTTTCCAGGTTTATAATTTTGCCCTTGATCATGTTAAAGCACACTTTTTTCATTCTAAAGTCCACTTTTTAGGCAACTCAGATGCCCTTTTCTCTAGTGCCATGCATAATCAGTGAGTAGTTCAATATTATTCCTGCAAGACTAAGTAGTGAACATTGCTGGAAGAGAGCTGAGTCCTGATCTGGAATCTCACTAAAAAAATTCTTTTTAGTGTGATTTTGCAACAGCTCCTTTGATCCATCAGCTCTTAGCCACTTGGAATGTTCTTAAACAAGAATGCAAAATGCTACATTTTTGATCAAATTATAGTAGGATATCAAACGGAAGACTCGGGTTCTATTAGGCCTATAGTAACTTTTTTAACCAAGTGGGTAATCTTACATTAAAAAAGCAAGCCAAGCTTACCTGACAAGGCCTGAATTCAATGAAAACAGCATTGGCTTCCATTAATAATATTCCTGTTCTTTATACTTGAATTCTCATATCAGCTTCTTTATTATTTTGCTGGAAGTGAGGTCAGGCTGACTGCCATGCTGTTATCAGAATTATCCTGTTTGTGCTGTTAGGGCATTGGCAAAAAAAAGAGCATGCTTTCAGTCTTGGCAGATTTCTCCAGTGTTCCCAAATTTATCAAAGTTCTTATCAGTGGGCCAGAAAATTTCCCAGCCAATTAAAAAAAGAAGTAAGATGCATAGGTGCTGGCAGTACAGAGGCTACTGCTTTAAAACTGATTCCTCAAAGTAGGAGTTGTCTGACATTCTTTTAGTTGCACATGGGCTGGAGAAGAGTCATCCTCCTTACGTGATATATATACACCATCTTCTTTCTTTCCAAACATAAACCAGAAATATTTTCTGAATATTTCAGCCATATATGTATTTCTTACTAACAGTTTCAGTACCTACAGTCCTTGCTCGGCTCACATCATTGCTACATTTCTTTTCCTTATGTAAATTTAAAACTCTTTCAGAACACCATTTGCTTGCCAAGAGTAGATTTTGGTTTAGGTGCTACTAGTAGTTTCCATACTTAATAACTTGTAAATATCAATGGATATTTATCTCCCTTTCATAGCCTGTTTTTCCAATATACAGCCACACAATTTATTTAAATATGTAAGTACTGTGTGTTTGCATGCCCACACAAGTGTCTATAGATATATGTACCTATGCAGTCGCATCTATAGATATGTGTGGACAAATTTATATCTGTTGCAACACACGTATACAGATGCCTAAGCCCATTTCTACCTTCAGTCTTCTTTTGCCATACAGGTTGTCTTAACAATGTTTTGCTCATTTTGTAAGCTCTTGAAAAGCTTTCAGTTTTGTTCATGCCTCCATGCCTCTCCTTATTCAGATTTATTAAGGGCTGTCCTTTTTCAGAAATTAGCCTTTTCAAACCAGCATGTGTGAATAGTATGCTTTGGGACTGTATTCTTTTCAAGCATATTAAATGTAACCAGGTCATGATCAGTTCTTCCTGAGGCAACACCTGATTTCTGGTCTAGTGGATAAATTCACTTTTATCTATCAGGCTACCTAAATCAGAATTCCTCCACTCTAGGTCTAACAATTTTTTTTTTTTTTTCAAAACTATCATCCAGTGTTTAAAGCTACTCTACTGATGTTTCACCAGTAGCTAAATAAAATCTTCAGCAAGTATGCCAGATAAAGTTCCCCATAATTACACAGTTGCCTTCCTCCTTGCAAAACTAGCTCATACTGTCTTCAGATTCATTCCAGTGACTTATAATATCACCTCTGTCCACCCTTGCTCACGGCTGAACCTTGATAATCAACATATTTTTTGTGCTGCATTTCTTAAGATCCTGCACTTCCCAGTTCTACGCTAGGCAGATATATGGCACCAGGTCGTAGACAAAGTCATTCGTCTCACACAATTTCCTTTACCACCCTTGGTCTGCTTAAACAACTTATACAATATTCTAACATAATGATCCCTCTAGCACTGTAACCTGATGAGACAATTAAGTTGAATTTATCTTGATTATTGACAAATTCTAGTTCCTCTTACTTATTACCCAGATTCCCAGCTTCAGCGTATAAGCATTTCCAAATGTATTTCTCTTTGGATCCTCTACCATGCTGATTTAATTTGTTCCTGACAAGGAGAATTTGAACCACATTTACTTTCTTAACCCTCTTCTGCACGCAGTTACTTTAAATACAGTTGTGGCAGTTCCCAAGAGCCAAGATATTCCCAGCCACCTATTCATTCTCTCCATCATTTAATATTGTATATATTACAAGCCAGTACAGGGTTTAGTTCCATGGTGTGCAGTCAGTCCAAAACCAACATGGATATTTTGTGCTGACCTGTGGAATGCTGACACAGGCTGGCTGGAATACAGTCTCTGCACCGCTGTTTAAAAAATGGCATTCAGCATCATTCTTTCTGCGTCAAAGTGTCATGTTTTTGCAGGTGGCTTTGCAAAATAATTCAGCAAATAAAATTTTTAATATCATTGTAAGTACTCCATGTAGGCCACACAGGCACAACTTATCAAGGAACTGCAGTATTCTGCAATACTTGCAACACCTTGCAGCCAAAAGGCTCAGTGCTGGCCTGAGCCAGTCATGGAAACTCTCTGAAGACACCCAGATGTGTTCCACACAGGAAAAAAAATGCATTAATAGCTGTGCATGTCTCACAGTTACCCACTTATAACTGTCCTTTTTTTCCACACAGCACAAACTAGGAAGTTCTGCAGAACCTTTTTGGGAACAGGAAGGGGTCCACAAACATCTCAGATCTGCCTGGTTGCTGCGCTGGTACCTTCCTTCTCATAAGAAACAAAACTCAGGACTGAACCCTGGATTGTCCCTTGAAGTTTTTAAAGCCTGAGAGAAACAGAGCATGTTTTATGAAGTGTGTCACATCCATTGAACACGATAAGAACTTGCAAAGACATAATTTTGAGTCAGGATGCTATGGGCACCATGGGCACTCTGATCTTACCTCAAAGAGGTAAGGGATCTTCTCCATAAAAGTTGTATCTTTTACTGGATTAACTGGTACAACTGGAGGAATGATGCGCCTTTAGGAATGCAAATGTTCCTTTGGTCACACACACTGCAAGTTGTAGTACATCCATACAGCAAACCACAAAATGTAGCTGTTGGGATAGAGCACGCAGAAAGGGGCCACCTTAAAGGCAGTAAGAATTTTTCAACCCACTGGTTCCTGAGCAGCCCAGCATGCTCAGTCTGAACACATTGTTGCCCGCAGATTGAGGCACTGGGTGCTGATGCAGCAACCTCAGCAAACAGGGAATAGTGCACATCTTGCAGATAACCTCTCTTTTACTAAGTGAGTTAATCGTCAGTCTCAGCACACCCCTTTTACATGCCAACTGCTGAATTGCTAATTTATTTACTGAAGGGGGAGTGCAGTTCATACAGTATAGATTACACCAGAAACAAAAGTTGTAGGACACAAAAACATAATTACACACAGGCCAATGAAGAGTATAACATGTTATACATATACAGAGAACTTCCTTAGTAATGACTGTGTCAAACTGAGATGGTGATAATTGAAGGTATCAGCTCAGAGCTGTAATCTGAAGCTCAAATGAGCAAGTGCTACTGTGTCCTAAACTGCTCTACTTACAAAGCCAAAAGTCCGAAAACAGTGGATAGAGGAGTAGCTGGGTTGCTGACCTTTCCCATGTAGAGCAAGCCCTGCCTCCTTTCCTGGACTTCTACCCTCCCATGACACAGAAAATGCATTTTAAGCAGCTTAAGTAACTGTGCTTGTGTACCTGTCAGTCTCCAAGAACCCATAATAACTTTTGGACTCAAGAAACAATTTCAACCATTTCTTACAGATGACAGGGGCTTTCAACAGCAATTAAACAAGTTTGGTGAGAGCAGGTAAGCTTTCACATGGAGATGAAAAACTGATAGCATTACACGGGGAGATAATTCTCTCTGAGAATGTCTTACCAGAACGCAGAGCTCCTGTTCCTGTTGTGGTAAAGTGGTCTTAAATATCCAAACAGCAGGAAAATCTTCTCCTGAAGCTCACAGCAGTCGTGAATCTAGAGCTAGATTCCTTAATTTTGGTGGTCATGGATCTGTTTGTTTAACTACAGTTGTTTTCTACACTATGGTCATGGATCTGTTTGTTTAACTATAGTTGTTTTCTACACTGTATATTCAGATGTTGCATATTTTCAAATACCATAACAAATGAATATGTAACTGTGTAATACATTATATAATGCATACATATATAAAATTCAATAGAAGATCAAATGACATTTGAGCAGTTCAGAAACTAAATAGTAGTAGTAGCAGTGAATTTGTCTGTGGTTTATAATGTGAATGCGTAAGTATAATTTCAAAGGAGATCTCTTTGAGAAAACATTTGGTTTTATACATTGTAGCATGGAATACCTTAGAAATAGCAACAGAACTGTTTTAAAGAAATTCAGAAAGTCCATTTATCTGACTTACTTATTAGCTCAGGTAAGAGCATGGAGCTAAAAACACCAAGGTTGTGGGTTCGATACCTATATGAGCCATTCACTTAAGGGCTTGATTTGATAATCTTTGTGGATCCCTTCCAACTCAGGATATTCTGTGATTCTAGAAATCTCCTATTATAGGGTCACTGTCGTAGCACACTTCCCCTTTCAGTGTATTCTGGGCTGCAGCGAGATCACAAAAAGCTCTTCAGCAAAAGAGAGAAAATAACACTTCTTTTCTAACCCATTACAAAACTATAAACTCAGCTTTCAGTGTCTGGTGAGGTTTTGAATATTTTGTGTGATTTTTTTCTAGTGTAATTATTTCTGAAGAATGTCTATTGAATGTGTTAACTTCTGAAAACGTGAAAATTAAGGTCTAACCCAGGCACACAAAGCAGAAGTTTTTGAGAAAGTCCTTGTACCACAGGTCATCTATTTGAATCTCTGTTGATAATGTTGACATTTGCTGTTGTAGTTTTAGGCCTCTGAAGACCATTTATGCTGAAATATTCCATATATGGGACAGCAAAAGCATCAAACTATTTCTATGTATGATATGATGGCAGGAGCTGAATCCAAATCTCCACAGGTACAATGATGACATACCTGTTCTTCATGCTACTGACCTCACTTGCTGCTTTGCCAGGGAACTGGTGCTGACCCTTTACATTGTATGAGATACTTGCTAAGGGTAAATGAATGGCATTACTATTATCTGTCAAAGGCTTCAGACTGAGGCAGTTGTTCAGAGCATCCCTGGTGCTGACAGAACAAGTCTATATTCATGCTCTGCGGACAAAATCTCCATTCGTATTTAGATTTGCACCACGTTCACAAAGTTCCTTGGAAGATCTGTTCGCTTTGTATGTGGGGAAATGGATCAGAAAATACTGACAATTTTCAAAATGCTTGCTTTGAATTTCAATGTCTCCTTCTTGTACTGGCTAACAGTGAGCTACTGTTGATACACACTAAGTCCCTCACACTGCACGTAAAGTAAGTTGACTTGACGAGTGTGTAGAGACTGCAAAATCCCTTGCCTACCCCTCCCTTCCCAAAACACCAGCAATGGACCATTATCTTTGATTTTGACATCTGAAGAGAGAATGCAAATGCCAGGAAGGAAGTTTTTAGAATCTGTAAAAAAATACTCTCTAAAAGACCTTCCAAAGGGAATATTACAACAGGATACAGTACAGAAAAACAGGAGAAGAATTTGAGGGGGAGACGCTCACATTATAAATGAAAGATACTTCTGAGAATAAACACAAACAAAAGCACATCCAAACTTACCTCTGCTTAACAGAATATTACTGAATTTTCCGCTTAAAATAAACCCAGTACATTAGTGAAATACTTGAACATGTCTAATTTATACCTTCCGGACTGTGCAGTGTAGTACAAGGAAGATGAAAGTACACTCAGAATTGATGTCGGGGCTGCCTCCGCTGGACCACCAAGGCAGAAGGTGAAATCCAGAGGTTACAAGCTGAGTACTAGGATGCAAATTCTCTGAAAAATTTCGTTTACAGCACCACAGTATCTCCTCAAGAATCAGGAAAAAATTATCTCTAAAGTCACTGAACTGAAGATTAGGAAACCTCAGTCTTTCTGAGCATCTTGGTAATAGATGGTCACTATAAAATTTCCATTATTTATTATGTTTTGAGGACAGTGACTAGATAAAGGCTATCTGTACTCTACAGTATGACAATGTGCAATATAGTGGTAAACATTACCCTAATTGCAGCCCTTCTCCTCTGCCAGTTTCTCCTACTAAAAACTGTTAATGTAGGCTGTGCTGTGCAAGCCACACAGACAATCTGCACATCAAAGACTTTGAAAGCTAAGCAGCTGAGATCAGGAGACTAGATCTGCACAAGAAATTCCAGAACAACTCAATGTTACATGGATCTGTACAGGACTTTGTGCATTACATGAAAGACATCCTGAAAAGACTGACTTTCAGAAAAGATAGGGGATGGTGACTTGCTGAAAAAAGCTAAAAATATTTGAATGGTTGTTGAAGCACGGCCGACTTTCAAACAAATTCTTGAGGAAAGAACAGGACAGAGCACAACAAGGCAGTAACACTGACTTTGTTTGTGGTTTCTCCTGTGTTATCAAACAGCAGGTTTTTGTCAGAATGCTTTCCAGGTCTAAGGACTTCATGAAAAAGCCTGAACAGACTCTTACAAACATGCAGTTTCATTGCAAAATAAAATTTGCTGGTTTGAACTAAAATTGCAATGAACAATCATGAAGGAGTAAATTAAGGGAAAAGTATAATGGCTGAAGTGATGATGCAGGCTGAAAGGAAGAATGTGGAGCATCCTTTGCTGGTGTTTTCATAAGCTAGGGGGAACTGCACTGGTCTGTAGGTGCTGAGCACAGGGACCAGAGCTTGAGTGACCCCCACAAGGCTCTGAATGAATGACAGGACTGTGCTCTGTAACCCACTCAGCCAAAAGTTATCTTGGAAAGAAAAAGGTGTCATGACGAGGGGAAATGGTATGGAGAAGAACAATTCTTATAAGAGGAAATTTTCTACCTGTCTACCTTTAATTAAGAAACAAGAAAATGCTCAGAATCACAGCTTTAAATTCATCTTCTCCCTACTTAATAATTTATCCTTAACCCAATTTCTTAGGGAAACAAAGTTGAGGCAATCACACCTTTGTCTGTCTGTCTGTCTACAGGTCTTCCCTCTGTATCTTCCAGTGGCCTTTCCACTACCTTAATTTTGACAAAGAATAGTGATTTCAAAGATATTATGTGCCCACACATGTAAAAAAAATAAGGTAGAGTAACAGAGGACAGAGACCCCACTAAGCATTCATATGCAGAGAAAGACTGAACCATAAATACACTGAGGAATCAACAAAAGGCTTGAAATTCCTGAATGCTTCATTGGAAACACTTCAATTAAACTCATGCCTTTCTAAACATCAGGAAATACAGCTACCAAACAAAAAACTGTAAGAAACTACACTTCCCTGGCTCAGTTGCTCACCCAGCAACTTCACTTCAGCAAGCAAACCCATTACTACAATTGGAAAATACCTGTATTTCGTCGGATGGAAAGCGCAGCGAACAGGCTCTTGGTGGCATGAAATCTAGGCATGAAAAACGTCAAGGAAGCAGTTTTCAATTAGCAGTCCTCGCCAAAAGAAAGCTTCCACTCTACCCCCCTCCAGGGCAGCATTTTTGGGAGCCCATGGGAAGGGGCCCTTAGTGTCCGGGGGCACACAGGGCTGGGGCTGCTGCGCAGGGAGGGCTCCCTCGCTCAAGGGGAAGCGCAGTCGCGAACCCAAGAACAACAAAACAGCATTACACTTAATCCACTGCCATCTGGCTTCATTTTGACAATCCACAAAATCAGACACAACATTCTTCCGCAAAATCCCTGAAAAACAACACAGAACTAGTGTCAAACCCAGTGTCCCCTCCCTCCCTGGCCCCTCTGAGTGCTTGAAAGAGAGGTTTCTCATAAAATGAAGAGCGATTTCCCCAAGTGACATTTCTGCAGGAGCATTCAAGCTGCAGATGTGGAAGAAGAGTTTGGATAATGCAGCACTGCTTGTCATATTTATGGAGGCAGGGAGGGGGAAGGGGGTGAGAAACAGAAAACAGGAGAGGCTGCAAGCAGTGGTGTTGATCCATAGGTGATGAACTGCCTGAGGCTATCAGCTCTGTGCGTTTGCTCAGCTCTTGACCTGACCAAGGGAGAGCAAGGACCATCCATCTTCCTCGGCAGAAACCAAGCAGCTGCTCCTGAAGGGACAAGACAAACCGCACAGCCTTTAAACTAGCTGGGAGCACGGTATCTCTGCAACACAGCAAGACTAATACAATTATTCTTATTATTACTATTATTATTTTTAAAATGTGTTGCAGGAAGCCTTGGTTTGCAACATTTGCATTTTTACTGAGGCATTAAGGTAGGGTGCATGGCCTGCTAACTGAGCTCAAATATCACCTTGCAGCTGACAGCTTTTATAACTTCTGAGGTGTTTCTTTCCACAACAGAAGGCTGAAACACAACTAAAAATATTGAAATAATGCCTGTTCCATGCTGAATTGTGTTCCTGTTGACAGACACTGATTATCTAGAGAAAACAACTTGCTAAGGACTGAACCATGTTTTTGTTGACACCTCCTGACTTAGGGTTGCAACTCAACTCTTGGGCTTCTCATGTATTTTCAGACAGTCAAATGCTGAAGATGCCTGGTCTCCATCATGACATAGACCTTCTGTAGTTCCTGTGACATTGCTACCACCTCTGCATGGATATTTCAGATATTCTGGGATCTCTCTTCTAACACTAAATGCCTAAATTCAGGCATCCACATGAGATTTCAAGAGTTACGCCACAGAGGCTATATCCTCTCTTACAGCATGTAGTCTATGTAGTGATACATCTGCTTGCTTTTTCTGCGTGCTACCTATAATAGGAGCAAGCATGTATGCCTTCTCGGTTGCCAAAATTAGTGGACTAGCAAGCAAAGCATCCACTCACTAAAAATATCTCACTCGCTAATGATACTTTGCTCAGTTCCCATATAAAAACTGTCTGGACAGAAAACAAGGCAGACTCCATTTGCACATGCAGACTCCAAGTGCACATTTGCACTTAGGGCTGAACACCACAGGAATGTCCCCAGGCATGGCCTGTGCTCTGCTTCTTAGCACGGCTGAGCCTCCTGTCTTCCAGAAAGCACATTACTGACAGCAGCATCAGTGTTAACAGGCACAGCTCTGTGGAGTGCTGCATGTGCACACACATTAATAAGGCATTTTTCTTAATGTTCAAGATTATGCCGGGGAACAGCCTTGCCTGGCCTTTACATGGGTTAGAAGATATGAGGGGAAATGGAAAGAGTAAGTTCCCTGTGCAACAGCAGTGTCACCCGCAAGGGACGCGTAACTTCATAAAAGTTTATCCTATTGAAACTCCCAAATGTTTCCAGTTGTAGCATATGAAAGAACACATTCATAACACAGCCTGAGAGGAGGAAATGGCACACTTGTGCTTAATACTGGGGGACTGGTTTTACAGCAAAGACAGTATCTTCATGAGCTTCAGCATTGTAGATAGAAAACCTATGCTGTCACACACCAGCAGCACAAGCAAGTACACACCTAGAAGGAGGAGAAGGGAGATCATAATCTCCTGTAAAACCAGAATTGTAAGCAATACAAAAGAAACACTTATATTGATGAAGACAGTAAAGAAACAACAAGAAAATGAGATATTTGTACCCCTAATTTTAAAAAAAATATTAGCAAGAAACTCAGACTAAAAGGAATGAGGAACCCGCCCTAGGATGAACAATGCTGATTCATGCTCTCTGATGTTAACAGGTTTTTAGGGTGGTTAGGGAAATATTGTGACTAGTAACAGGTTTCAAGCTGAAATTACTAGCTACTGAGATGTTGCCTTTTACTTAGCTATATGTTTTGTGTAATAGCATATTTTGCAGGTTCAGTTTATGGGTTTGATCATTTTAACTGTAGGCTTCTGTCACTTCTCACAATATTCATCCTCCAAGGATGCTACAGTAGCATCCTCACTACAGATGGAAAGTTACATGTGCAGCTTCACTTCACAGCCAACAAAACTCTAAAAGAACAGTGGAATTTGAATTACAGGTTTTACTGATAGCAGCAGACTCCAGGTTACAGTTTATTTTTGCACAGATGTGCCTGGTACCTCCCTCTCTCTGACCTTTAAGTCCTTCCTGTACACCATGACTAAGCAGTCACTCACCTTAGAGGTAAGCTGAGTTCCCGATGGCATTAGAAATATTTTCCTCGGGGACTGAGAACAAACATATATAAGGCAAAGACAATGGAATTGGTGGATTTGAAAGGGTATTTCTGTTCTGTTTTTTGAAAGAATAAACTCCATTTTGTTCCACTTTCATACAGGGTCTGTTCAAAGCTTTATAGTGATTGCAAGAGGATTTGACTTGGCTCTTTGCCCAACCTATGTCATCTGCATAATTGAGTGAAAGATCTGCTTGTCAAATGTTTACAGGGCTTTATTTCTATGCAGAAAAGTTCTGCACCACCCATTCCAAAGAGGTGTCTTTTACTACTCCAGGAGTTTATGAGGACTTCAAAAATCAGGTTTACATCCTCTTATGCTTGTTTAGCAACACCTGGGACAGCAGTTACCTGTTCAACATTGTTGTTAAAATGGAAACAGCAGAAATCTGAAAATTTTTCATATGGTTGCAGTGGGAAGGAAGACTTTCCTCTATGTATTTTTGAACATCTTAAATGTATCTGTTGGGAAAATTAAGGCTGAACACTACAACATTTCAATAACTTTATATGATAGAAAAAAACCCAAAAGAAACCACCACTGAAATATGCCCCTCTATATTCAAGTCAGTACTATATGATTTATTTACACCTTTCCTTCATCTTATTAGACATACACAGTGATGAGTTTCTCTGTGCCACTGCTATTATCACACGCCTACCAGTGGTTTGTCAACAGAGGTTGGAAGTATCAGCCTGGAGTTACTAAACTTATTTATTCAGGACCAGACACTTTGAGTACATCCTGCTTCCCATTCCTCTTGCTGAGTTCTGCCTTCTCACTTACTGAACTAGAGCTTCTCCAGGCAATTTAACCAATAAGTATTTTCAGTTGGTGCTGATTGATATCTGACAGGAATCTGCAACGTTAATCACGCCCAAAACTACACTATTTCAAAACTGTCTCACTGTACCCTAACTTCATTCCTTTACTGGAGTGCAGTCAGACTTTTAAGTGGAAAGAGGGGTTTGTTTTAAAGATGTTGCTTTTGCTTAAGTATTCTCTTTCCCTGTATTGCAAATTGACAATATTCTTGGAAATCTTTGCTGAGGGAATGTATCCTATAGCAATTAAGGTGTCTCACAGAGCTGTATAAAACACTTGAGGAAAATGGAGTAAAAATTGTGAAGGGCTGAAATATTCATCTCTTCTTATCTGCTACACAGCATATATGCTGTTTTAATTTGTTTCAATGCCTGTAATCTCTCCATGTACAACAGTTTAAAGCTTTGTTCTGTTTTAAAATAGAGAGGTAAAGATTTTTGTCACACTTCATTTACTAGCCAGCTGGAACTTCACTGCCTGTTCCTGTTCATTTAAGAGAGTTCAGAGGAGAGAGTTGTGAGCAGCACCCCAGTTTAGTTTCTCTATGAAAAAATATTGTCAGGAAACAGGGGGAAAATTGACTATAAAGGTCTTCCTTAAAAGGCAAGAGAGGTCTTATGAACGAGAATTGCTCTCCTTAACTTCATCTCACAAATAAGTTTCTCAAGGCCAAAATCACTCATTCAGAAAGGATCTCAGAGATCAACCAGAATATGCTGCATGGCCTCACAGTGTCTGTTGTTGCAGACTCAAAACTAATGCCAAAATATTAGAATGCAATTGTAGGTCACAGCACAACAATTGTGGAAAAGGAAAGTGCGTAATAGCAGAAAATAAATCATAGCTAATTGAAACATCATTTTACAAACTATTGTGGCTCTCATGTTAAAACACACACAAAAAATTATTCTTGCTCTTTTTTAATGGAAAGAGTGTTTTGTTTTAATTTTAAAAGGGTACACATAATAATCTCTTTGATTTATGCTGTGACGTGTTATTTTTTCATGTTTGTTTCATCTTCCTTCCACCCTTCTCTTTAAATCACTTCACAGAGTGCTAGTTCAATACCAACAAAAGGTAAGTTGAGTGGATATTAAATATTTTTGGCAGATTAGCATTGCCAAAACCCTGTTCAAAATAGTTCCTCTCGGTGCCTCCACCCCCCCACCCCCCCAAGGTTTCTAACCCAAAATATTGCAGTAAGTGACTGGTTTTGGGCTCATTTTCCAGTCAGAATAATATCTTAGCAGACAGTCTTATCTGGATAACAATTTCTATAACCACCTTTCTGGTTTAGTTTTTTTACCCTTCTCTCTCAGATCATGGGAAGACCAGTTCTAGTTTGATGTATGTAACAGCCTGTTTTAAATAAGAAAATATTCTCTTTTTGGTCTTTTCCAGCCTACATTGCAGTCAGCATGGCTGCAGTTGACAAAAGAGGTCTCACACTCTGGTCTTGGTCCTGGAGTTGCTCAAACAGGACTGCTAGCCTGTGTTACTTCAAGAGAGAAGATACCTTCCCATAGCAGAGGTTCAGCAGTAACCCTGCCAGCCTTTCTCTCTTCCAGCTGGTGGAACTTCAGCTGTGTCTTAGTTGAACCAGGGCCAGAGTCTCTGCTCTCCACTGCTCTCTACATGTTGAGATGGAGAACTATTTCCATCTTAGCAAATTGCATGAATGAAAAAGTAGGTACATGGGCAACCATTGCTGAAATATTGCTGACCGCGAAATCCATGGCACCAAAAATTGTTCTAGCTTAGGTATCAGAGAGAAAAAAATATACAAAACTGAAACCTCCCAATGAAAAAGCTTTTACAAAAGAGTGGGAAGTTGCTTTACATTAACCTTGTACAGAGAGGAAGGAGAGGATTTGCCACAGTGCTCTCCCATCTGCTCTGCAGCTTTAGTGAGCTGGAGCACAAGTGCTCAGGCAGTGGTGTCTGCCAGTGTCCTTTGTGTCTATGAGAGCTGCCTAGGCTGCAGTGAGTTTGGGTAGACCTCCAAACTACCCTTGCTGTCTGCAGAAGTACACCCATGCAGAATAAGAAACACAGTGGTGACCAGAATTTCCTTCATCTGACAGGGAAAATACAGTTGATGAAGCATCAGTGTTGCTGCTATTCTTCAGAGAAGAAAGTCTATAAAGTGACAGTCTTTTCCTCTAAGAGGTGTCTGATGTGCTTCAAACCCAGTGTTTTGTTTTACCTGTTCACTGCTTTCATGAAACACGGAGAAAATCCTCTTCAGAATAACTTGACGTGCTGAAGATAACCTTTTAAAAACAAGTTACTACATGTCTAGAAGGAAAAGGAAAGTGCTTGCAGAACATGTTCCACAAGCTCATAAAAATATAGAATTTAACAAAGATAAAATAAGAGTTAAAGTATGACAGTTACAACAGGAAATAAAATGCAAACACCTGCTCAGATCTGGAAAATGAGAAAAGAGTGCTTAAAAGTAGAAAGTATTTCTTTCTACTTTCTGCAGAAAAATCTTAAAATATCTAATATCTAATACTTAAAAAGACTAGGAAGTATCCTGAAAGCAGCTGCAAATTATGCATCTACCATACTGCTGCAAGCTGGTGCAGAGCAGCCTCCTTTCCAAGCCCCTGGCACACAGATCTTCAGAGGAGACCCCAAATGAGTCACAGCTGTATCGTACTAATTGCATTTCAACTATTGAAAGGGAAGGCTTGACTTTGACCTATGCATGAAAAACACCAGCTTAGAATGTTTTCCTCATTGGATGTGGTTGTTTGGGGTTTTTTACAAAACCTGTATTCTAAGTCTCTAATGAAATTGGAGATTTGATACCCTGCTGGTAGCATAATCATTTCAGTTTGCCTAGATCTGTTAGGATCCACAAGAAGATGTTATTACTGGGGAAAGAGAGGACAAGGCTTCTGCAAAGACACAAAAGAGGCAGCAGACGTCTGGCGGAGGCAGAGATGCCTCATGAGTTAAATCAGTTGGAAGTTGCAGGCTCCATAGCCCAACCCCACCACTTGAAAGTGACCTGCATTTCAGCTCAATATCCAAACTGGCAGCTGCATCACACACACAGGCATGCTGTGAGGCAAGTGCTGGGACACAGCCTGTGCATCTCTGCTCCCAACACACTCCCAAGTCAGCCAAGCAGCAGTAGGGACCAGATGTGAAAAACCTGCAGGTGGGCTGTGTTTTGCACAGACCAAATGAAGGCCAGCAAGGCAGCACAGCAGGGGTTCACATGAGAAGAACATCAGAGCTTGTTTCAGTTTGGTCATTCCGTCTGTGCATCTCAGAGCGAACATCACCTCTCCAACAAGGGTAATGCAGCTCAGATATTGCTGGCTGGGGGTTACTATGCTGTAATTTCCCTATCCCAAGGTGGCACTGCTTGGCTTTTCTTACAGCATAATCTCTGAACAACCACCACACCTTAGAGGGACTTAATCCACACTTGGAATAAAAGCTCCCAGGTTCTTTGGAACCTTTACAAAGTAACTAGTAAAAGCATTGGCAAAACAGAAGGCAAACAGCAGCTGGCAAGTTTTGCAGGGAACATTGGCTGTGGTTTTTAAAAGCAGAATGACTTTTCCTTCTTACTGCATTTCCTCTGACATCCTACCCTTTAACCTGTCCCTAAATCTCTGTAATTACATCGGTAATTTTCTCTCCCTACGATGGCAAAATTTAGCTTAAGCTGGCTTGGATAGCATAACCTGAGTTCATTCTGCATTGCCCAGGTTACCTCAAATGCTATTTTGGATAAGGAAAACCCATATGCAATAGTGGAAACCACCATAAGGTGTTACAGATTTTCCTGTAAGAGGGAGTTTATTCAGAGACCCAGGAAGTGCAGGTCATGCTGGGGGCAGACACAACAAAAAAACTGAAAAAACATATTGAGGACACAATAATTTTCCTCAAGAAACCACCAGAAATCTAGAGTTGAGGTCAATTTGAAAAGCCATAAACATTTTGAATCACAAAATCAGCTTGCTTCACATGAAGAATACTTGATATAATGAAAACCCTTTTTATCGAATTGACTCAAAGCAGGCGGCACAACTGATCTGAGATTTGAGTGCAGGTGCTAGTGTCACTCACATCCTTCTCCCACAACCGCAGAGTGGGCAACTGGAATTTGTAATTTACAACCAGCAGACTGCAGACATGTTTCCCCAATATGTTAATTGTTGTCCTGATTTGTTTTGTTTATTCCTAACATCACAACTCCTTTACTAGGCTTTGTTGTGGACAAGGTTATGTACATGACAAAACTTCCCATATGGAATGGTTTAATGGCTCTGGGATATCAATGGAATTGCTGTGGTTTGCAGCAGATGGGGCTTGGTTAGCCAAGGAGCCAGTTACCATGGGAGTTTTTACAATTGTTTTACGCAGCTCTCCTATCACTTGGAGGTAAAGCAGAAAAGAGACATCTTCAGGGATGGAGAGAAGGGTTAGAAGAAATCTATCGGCCAGAAGACAGAACGAACCAAGGAAAGAAGAGCAAATAATGTTCATGGCTGTGTCTGCAGTTCAATTAGTTGGTGGTCCTGTAAGTGCCACTTAGCCACTGATCTTACTATCAGCCATGAAATGGCCATTAATTCTCCTCTGGGTTGTGACTGATCCAATCTGCCAGGCCAACAGCCAGTGCAGAGACAACAGCCTCATGTTCTCCAGCTGTTCCATCCCTAC
Source organism: Erpornis zantholeuca (assembly GCA_013400515.1). NCBI lineage: Eukaryota > Metazoa > Chordata > Aves > Passeriformes > Timaliidae > Erpornis > Erpornis zantholeuca. Next base: position 114,896 of record VZTN01030640.1, read on the forward strand.
TATCACTTTCTCCATCTACCTCCACCCCCAGAGAACAGGACATGTTGTAAAACAACATACATATTAATGTTACCATGTGGGCAGAGAAACATATCTACAACCTCAACACAAAACCCAGGCTGAAACACCACAGCCCAAATAACACATCACAGTCCCAAAACACAGATGTTTTTTGTGTGAATCCAGGTTAGGTTCAGGCTAGGGCTATATTCCACAGAATAAAGGTGATGTATACGTCCTCAGCTCAGGATTTCCCCATTTGAAAAGCAATGTGGCACGACCCAACTGCGTGCACATGTCCATAGCCACTAGTAGTTTGTGTTTCCTCCTTCAAAACCACCCTGAGAGAGGCAGGAGGGCAGCAGTGAAAATGACTCTGATGAGAACTGAATGCACCCTTCCACATCTGTTAATTTCTGAAACAGGTTGCTGACAAGTGCCAAGCACCTACAGCCTCATCAAGGGCATGTGGAGCAGGTGAGGAGCAATATGCTCCAAATGCCTCAGGAGGCAGGTGGAGATGGGAAAACTTTAGCCCTCCCCAGCTTGGTTCAGAGGAAAACCTGCCTTTGGCCCTTCTGCTAATCTCAAATATAATGAAGACACAGATGTCCTTCTCTCAGGGTCAAGGAGCAAAGGACAGGGCAGGGTCTGAGCAAGTAATGAAACAAAAATCAACTGAAACAAAGAAGAGCATTTAGATGAGGAGAAGAAGAGGTAGTTTTGTAAAAGCAATGACATTTCTAACGGAACAAAAAGCATGTTAGCTGAAAGCCAAGTGTTGGATCCAGGGAGAAGATTTGAATCATCCCCTTGGAACTGTTCCACCCTTAATAAAACATTAACTATTCATTGAGAGAGAACACACGTGTGTGCATGAATCAGTAGCCTGGCGGGTCTTCTTTTGAGAGGTTAGACTTCCTGACCACCAGTCCCTCTTCTAGTAAATGTTAATTATTTATCCAAAGTGGAAAAACTTCAAAAGGAGAGGCTGAGGTCCTCCTGACTACCTCTGCCTTGGGGAAGGTAGTGACAGGAGAAGTGGACCAATTCCTTAACTGCTCCACCATTCAATAAAGGTGACACTCAAAAACCTCTTCCTTTGTTTCCCGACAAACAATATTTTGGGGTTTGGTTGGAAAAAACCCTGGAAACCAGAATCCCTCTCAGTACTGTCTGACTTGGATTTACCCTTGCATTTTTTGGGCTGCAGACGTTGACCCAGGGAAAAGAGCCCTTTCCAACCCCAACTCTCAATGTCATCCCCAGCCTTGTAACTGCAACCACAGACCTGCCAGAAGATTTGTGCTGTCATCCAAAAATAAGCTGACTAGATACCACACAGAGGCAACACAATTTCTACAAGCACTGCTGAAAGCAGCCCTCTGATAGTAGCCAGGAATGGCACCTCTGTAACAGCCAGCCACCTGCCTCGGTCTTCGCCAAAGCCACAAAGTCAATAGCAGTAGTAAGTCTGTTTCACTTAAACAGTATTTAAAAACATAAATCAGCTAGTCTCACCAATATTCACTGGTCACAATCAGCTCTTAGCCAGTATGTTTTCAATACTTATTCATGCTTGACATTGACTATTTGCCAGAGGATCAATTCCTGCTAGCAGGCAGAATGCCTGAAAGCAGTGTTTTCCAGCCATTTTGAAATTAAAGAGTAATCTACCACTATGGGGGAAGAGAAGCCACTGTCTTTGTGTCTATTTTTGTTTTAAGTTGTTTCTCTTGGATATTGCCAGTGGGAAAAGTTAAGTTCCCTTTTCTATGGTAGGGTCTTGTAGCCATAACGTCTCCTTTCATCTTCCTGTGTGTTATGAATCAGCCATGGACTGCACAAGACTGCTGTATGGCAAATATTGCCAGCCTGTCATTTTTACTTTTTCTTCTCTCTGGGAAAAGCAGATATTTTGCTCAGTCTGCAATGGGACTGCACTGCTCATCCTGATTTACACCTCAAGACAAAATGTACATGTGTGAAAAGAGGGATCTGCCCTAAGTCATGCACATACTGAAGTGGCAGAAGCCCCAGTTCTGAGGCGTTTTCAAGCCAGGAGGAATGCAGCAGAGCAAAGGGACAAGAAGGAAGCAAGAGAGACAGCCCCAGGAACAAAGGACCTAGACTTGAGAGGCACAGACCACTGCCAGAGCTCCCACAAGATACTTAGCTTCCACTGCACAGGATGGTCTCAGAGCCCTGTTTTCTCCTACAGAGATCCCCTGTTGCCTCTTGGTGCTGGGATTAGAGGTAAACTAGTTCTCTAAGCACATCAAGAACATTCCTCTACACTAGAACATTATTAGCTGCTTTGTAACTCAAACTTCAAACTCGAAGGGGAAAATTGCACTGAAACAGTTGGGATAAGAGTATGAAGATTACAGGTTCTAAGGAATGGGCATGGGCAATTTGACTATGAAGTTTGCAGATCAAGATGAAAAGCACCAGATGGATTGTTTTCCTGACAGAGTGGAGCTCTTCCCTTCTCACTGTGCAGTGCCAATGTCATCTGGGTTCTTTGCATTCCTTTCCAATTCAGAAAACTCAACTTTGTCAGCCATCCAAGTGGATGGTTGAGCTAGATCAAGTACAGGACATGCTTTGCTAAGTTAATTAAGAAGTTAGGATAAAAAAGATTACACCAAGCCCTAGGAATTGTCTGGCATATCTCTGCCAGACAGAAGGCAGCAGGAACTTCCACATGAATAATCCTCTTGTTAGAAGGCCTGCCATTAGTCCTGAGCAAACCAAATCTAGGTGGCAGAAGTGCAGATGATATACCAGACTGAATTATGTGGAGACTTCATATCTTCCTAGAAAAATAATTCATTCCTTCACTTACTTCTTCTTAAGGGAATGATAGATGGGCTTAAAACGCAGGGGGAGTGTTTTAAGTCTTGCTAAACATGAACAGGTACAAAACTACTCCAATGTGGAGCAGAATCACAGAACCACAGAATACTTAACATTGAAAGTGGCTTCTGGAGCCCTCCTGCTCAAGCAGAGCCACCTGGAGCTAGCAACCCACAACCACATACAGATGACTTTTGAGTATCTCCAAGGATGGAGACTACACATCTCTGGGCAACCTGTGCCAGTGCTTGGTCAAGAAAAACCTAAAAGACCTTGTTTCTTGATGTTCAAGGAACATTCTGCTGAGGGTTATGTGGAACCTAGCATTAAGAACTGCTACCATTCAATTTCCTTGAAAATACCTAGATTTCTGGATTAATCTTGAACATTTTCAAGAGCTGCCTAGAAAGCACCAGTCTGGGCACAACACCAAGTACAGGCTGGGCCTGTATGGTATAGCAGATACTTGAATGTATCTACTATAAACATGTACAACCTGTCACCAAATCATATGAATGAGAACAGAAAATTTACCCATGCTCCAAATATGCATCATTATACCCATGATCTATTATCATGTATACAGAAAAACACATTTTACATAGAATCATGTGTGTATGGGACATACACACTCTGATGTGCATTTTCCCCCACCTTTCTCAAGCACACTGGAAAACAAGGCAGTTAGTTTCACCAAAGCAAGAAAACTCTCTTAGAGGAAATGGAGCAGACTTAGCAGTCTGGCTTTCAGACACTTGTATAAAATTCCACACAAGTAACACTAAAAATCTCTAATTGTTAAGAAAAGAGTGATATTTGTGATTAAGCAAGAGATCACACTGGTGTAAAAAAAGAAAGAGATCAAGTCTAAAGCATCGCAGCAAAGTAAATATAACATATTCATGGCACCCCAGGAAACCTGTTATTACAGTACAGAAAAATAAAAATATTCCACGTTCCTTGCAAGCCAACTGCTAAAATAATTAAAGCTTCCTGGAATAACAGTATATTCCCTCATGCCTTAGCTAGACCTGTCAACAACAGGAGCCCTGAGGAATCTGCCATGCTTGCTGGTTACTGCTCTCCTCCTTGTGGTCTTTCAATCACGTCATGATGTTCATCTCAAGGGCAGAGCACAGCTGTCTAACTTCTTCTGGAGCCTACCAGGACCATTCCTGAAATGACCCCACAGCTGCAGAGGGGCAAACCAGCCGCTGTGCTGCATGAGATGTCTATGTAGGACATCTGAGGGGCTCTCTGTCGGACATGGTCATCCCACCCTGCCTCCTCCTTCTCCTCTTGGGACACATCCATTTCTTCTCTTCCTTAGCATAACCTCTTCCTTCTTCTGAAGCATCCTTTGCATTTATTTATGGTCACTGCACACATAGTCTGCATCTCTTATCTCCTGCTCATCTGTAGCCATCCAATCACCTCACCCAGAGAGGAGCAGCTCTGCTCGGAGGGAATAGAGCAGCACAAGCAAACTACTGGGCACAGCTAGCTCGTGTTCGGCTGCTCTCAACCAGCACACCCAGGTCCTTCTCAGCTGGGCAGTTTTCTGACCACTCTGCCCCCAGCCTGTAGCAATGCCTGGGGTTGTTTTGACCTAAGGACAGAACCTAGCACTTCACCTTATTGAATCTCCTACAACTGTCCTCATTGATCCAAACTGTCCAGCTCCCTCTCCTTGCTCTCCAGCAGATCAGCACTCCTGCTCAACTTTGTGTTGTCTGTGAACTGAGGGGGCACTTGATCCCTTCTTCTCTCAACCAGTCTCCTAAACAGGCCCTCTTGAAGCCCAAGGCAATAGATCTGCTGAGTCCCTCCTTACTTCTCCATGAATTAAAACAATCATTTTGTGACCACTGTGCTCAAGAGGCCTCCAAACACCACCAGTCCTTATCTGTTCATGAACACCAGGTCCAGTGGTGGACCTGGCTCATTCACCAGAAGTGTCAGGCAGTTGTCTGCCACACACTCCAGGAACCTCCTTCCTGTGTCCTCTGCTGTGTTGTATTTCCAGCAGACATTTGGTAAGCAGAAGTTCCCCCAAGGGCCAGAGACTGTGAGACTTCTCCCAGCTGCTTATGAAATATTTCAGCTGCCTCTTTGACCTGGTTGGGTGGTTGGTAACAGACTCCCACCAGCATACCTGCCTTGTTGGCCTTCTCCAAATTCTTACCCATAAATTCTCAACTCTATCATCACCATCATTAAGCTCTAGACAACCAAAACTCTCCGTAACATAAAGGGCTACCCCACCACCTCTCCTTCTTTGCCTGTTTCTTCTGAAGTGTTTATAGCCATCCATTGCAGCGTTCCACTTGGGGGAGTCTTCCCCTCATGTCTCTGTGATGGTAACTAAGTCAGTTTCCCTGATCCTTCTGTTTGCTGCCATTGCTGTGCGCACTGGTGTAGATCCACCTCAGGTGAGCTTTTGATCTCAGCACCTGTTTGGAGGGAAGGAGCCCTAATTCCTACATGACCTACATTCTAGTTGTTAGTAAACAATCAAGCATAGGGATAGTACATTGCTTTTGGGGTGATGATACTCCCTGTACTTTTTTTTTTTCTCTAATCACACCTCCAAGAGGAAAAAAAAATCATAACAACCTGTTCCATAGACCTTATGATTATTTAACTGATACTAAGCAGATGAGGATACAGTGGTGATGAGTTATTCTCCTGGAGTACAAACCATGGGTGAAGCTTTGAAAGAATGATGATTCCAACCTTGCAAACACTGTTTGGGATAGCTTTGGATCCATGGCTAAATTTAAGCTTAAAAGACAACTCTTACCTCTACAATAAGCTAAGCCATATGAAGAGAAGGAAATCTTTATTCTTGAATGTATCTGAAAAATGACTGGTAAAGCAGGCTAAGACACTCAGAGGCAAAATATTCTTATCAGCATAACGTTTTGCTTTTGAAAGCAGATTTCCTTCCACCTCATCTGGTTCTAGAGAATAAAAAATGGTATCCTGCATCGAAATTTGCCTGTCCATCGTGGAACAATGAAAAGGTCTTAGAAATTAGTATTCTTGCCCAATGGTTTGAAGTCTAGCAGCAATGTCTGAGCAAATTTGCCATGTAATCCATTTCAGACATTCGGCCTCACTCAAATAATTTTGGCTTTTAAGTACAAGGAATAAGAACCAAATTTTGGGTTACAGTTTTGTAACTTTACAAATCAAGTAGTGACATAAATGTAGAGTGAAGAAAATACTAGAAATCATGTGCCATTTGAGAATTTACAGATCTTTAGTTTTTCTGTTAGGATAGCATCATATTTTCATGAAAGCTCTTAATGGTCTTGGCACTTAGATTATACATATGATTAAACCCGTAGTATGTCTGTATTGACTGTAAATAACCTCAACGTGTAAGCAAAGTGCAAACACATGGTAAGACAAAGAACAGAAAAGGAAAGAAAGTCTCTTACTACAAACAAAAAACTTGTTGCATGGAAAGTACTTTGCCTGTGTATAAACAAAGCCTTTTAGAAAGATATGTGCTATGTACAGAAAGGTATCAAACCAGAAAATACAGGCACACACCTCCCTTCAAAGGCAGATATAAAATGCTTTACTTGTTACTTCCAGGCAGGTTTTAGACACTGGCAGGCAAAGCACCCTTGAGTTGTTTGAACACCTAAAAGAAGAGCACATTGCTGTCACCTGAGTGGCTCACTTCAGCTCTGCTCATCCAGACAGCCCAGCTCCTTCCTTCTCATATTCAGAAATCCCCACTCAAAATTTCTGCAACACACAAAGAACTAAGATCCAACCTACAAAAACAGGAGCAAAAAGAAACTGTTTCCATGAAGCTTTAGTAGGATCTACAGGCACAGTTGGCAAAGACTTTTGCTAATAGGAAACAGCAGAGGGAACTGATTTAATAAATAAATTAATTATTTTCTACACCTTCTATATGCGAGTCTCTTACCCTCAGGCATACTGTTAATGAATGCAACTGCATCTCTCTCATGACAGCCCTGCATTCAATACCACTTTTGTCAGGGGAAAAATGTCAGGGCTTTCAGGCAAACTATAATAGCAGGTCATTGCTTGCAGACCCTGAGTCTAATTATTGGCAAAACAGCATTTCAAGATTTAGTTTTAGTTTGCACTGTACTTGTTCTCTGGCCATTAGCAAGTATTTAAATAGAATTAATTGGCTACTTGCAAGGTCATTTCAATAATTTTTGAAACAAAGCCTGGTAGTTCTTGCACATGCAGGGGAAGTGGCACACAGAGCTCAGCCTGCCAGCAAGTGTGCAACACATAGCCTCAGCGACAGAGCTAACTATTTCAGTCCTCACATTAGCAACCCTTTTGTCTATGCAGAACTACTCATAAGCAGACCCTTTGTGTAGTTATCCTAATCATTCTATATTTAGGGTTCAAACCACTGCAAGAAATAGTAACAGAATGAGCAAGGTGGAGGAAGGCTGGAGAGAAAGGAATTTAATTTTGATTATACAAACTGCTCTTTCCCCCCCCTCCACAAAAAACCATGCATTTACCTTTGAAGGGAAGCATGGTTTAGCAATATAGCCATGTCCTAAGAGATTCCTTTTTAAAAATACTCAAATACTCCCATTCTAAAGGCAGCATTTCTCCCAGGTGCACACTTTTTTTTCAGGAGAGAATTTAAACTCTGTTCTCCTTTTGTGGTTAACAGCTGCATTAAACAATTCAATTAGCAACATACATTATACAATTAGCTATTGTGCTTGAGCCAGTTGAAAATTAAGAGCCAATATGTAGCTTGATTGCACAGTTTGCATAATTAACACATATTTAAATCCTGTTTTTGCTCATGAAGTTGCAACAACCTGCAAATCAATATCTATCTACTGTAGATCATGAACTTCTCAAATCTATTTATTAAACTGTTGGCAGAAAATTCACCAAAAAATGACAGGGAAAAAAGATCAGGAAAAAACCCAAGAATAGGCATGGAAGTCCTATAAAAGTTCACACAATTCTAATAATACTACAGCAAAATGAAAGGTGTGACATATTCAAGGGTTTGTGAATAGTGTTTTGTGTGTGCCCTAGGAGATAAGTTGCAGCTTGTAACAGCTGACTCAAAATGGATAATCAGAATTATGACCTGTTGACAATTAAAACTAAGGAAACAAAGCCATGACTTATCGTGGACTTACACTTTTTTTTTCAGATCTAGCATAGGCATAAGAGTTTTGATTATGTAACTTTTTCATGTTACAACTGGATTGATACATTAAAAAAGTAGTGTACTCTGGAAAAATTACCCTAACTCTACCTGTAGTAGGCTCTAAAATAGCAATTACCATGCAGAAAACAGATGTTGGTATCACTGGGAAAATGTCAACAGGCTGCTCTGGAGACATTATATGAAATATCAGGAATTATTTAAAGAAGAAAAAAATGTTTTCTCCCTGCGTTCATCTGTAGATATATTCAGAGATCTTTTTTTTTTCCCTGAAGGCAATTGTAGAATGGCACAGGAGTTGCAATGAAGAGCTATTAAACAATGAAAGACACAGGGCAAATAAACAGGGGATGATTATTCCCTCTTCCTTAACATGGAGAAAATAGGCAGTAATCAATCAGGTTATCAAGCAACAGGCTTAAAACCAACACAAGAAAATCTGCAAAAGGTCCAAAGTACATCTTGATCAAAACCTAAACTGATCAGAGCTACAGAGCATTATTCTACTCTGTATTTTAAACATAATACCTTATATTCAAACTATGGCTTAGGATTTCCAAACCTGTAAATATTTCTGAAAGTGCCTTCAGGCACTCTGAATAATTTCTTTTATCTCTTCCCCTGGTTTTTGTTATTGCCCATTTCTGCGTATAGGGCACCTGGCTATATGGACCATCGTGGAGAGTCCTTGTGCAGTTATCAGCCCTGCTGTAGGCACAGTTGTAAACAATGCTCTTAGCAGTAGAACTTACCCTGGTTTGGAGAAGGAAAAGAAGCCAATAACCCAAGTTAAGGACCCTGAAGCTACATCTTCAGCAGAGTGCTTCTCGTAACAGTGCTGGTGAAAGTCTTTCATAAGCTATTTCATAAGCTTTGTCTATGTTTCCGTAATCCTGGAGAATGTGACAAAGCTACAAATTAATATGTGCTGGCACCAGGACATTCAGAGACCTACAAGTCGGTCCTTGGCTTAATACAGAGTTCACCCAAAATAAGAACAGAGACAGCATTATGTATTTCTAATTGGTCGTAAGCAACATTTCGTATGTGGAACTCAACATTCCCTAACTATTTGATCAGACTTTAAAAAGAGATTGGACTAAAATAAAAATCCACTGAGTCCATTTGTTCTACAGAAAAAGGCAGTAAATTATCTGAATTGCTGTTGCCATTGTGAGTTCTTTGCTGAGGTCCCTTAAATAAGTAAGCAATTCAGCTAGTTCCCAAAATCAGGGATGATGTCACATAGGAATCAGAACTGAAAAGTTCAATGACCAAAACCTGTGCTGTCATAACCTCCTGTCACGACAGTCTGGTTTTGTCTGCAAGCTCCCTGTGCAACTGCGTGTTTGCACATGAGTATGTGAGAGAAATGATTGAGCTTGGGCTTGCATGTGTGCCTTGTTCTCCAGGCAATTTATGTTGAAAATTTACTGGTGAGACTTTACTGGTGAACACTCCAGGATTATTTGAAAAGAAAACTAAAGAGTCTTTCTCAAGACTTTTTATGAAGTCCTTAATTTAAAATACCTTATTTGGTTATCTACTTAAAGGTCTTTTAAGATGATATTACTTCATCTGAAAGAGCTTGGTAATCAAGGGAAGAAAACACAGTTTTTTTCACTTAACTCCTTCCGTCAACTGCAAACAGGTTCCATATTTGGTTGGTTTTCAAAAACAAACAGCAGCAAAATGCAAAAAAGAATTTACCAATTTAAAAATACCTCAGAAACAAGATAAGCAGCCCTTGACTGCTAAATACTGTTATATATACAATACAGTATAGTGGTTTATAGAGATTTACATGGCATCTGCTAATTTCAGGATTGCACTATCAAGGAAAGTTGTCCAAGTGCTGCCTGGTACAGTAAGGCAGCAGTCAGAAGCCATGTTCTCAGGCATTCCCATCACTACTGCCCTGACCTCATTCTTTTGGCTTTCTTAATTCAACAAGTTTTTGCATTTGATGGGCTAGCAGAAAGCAAATACCATTGAAAATTCTTGCTAAACCAAGTGTACCAGAGATGCTTTGGCATACTGGAGAACAGGACCTGGGCTCTGAAGGAGAAGGGAAGCTTGAGCTGCTTTCCGATAAATTAGAGTTGAAGAAGAAAATATATGCCCTTTTTTTAGGTATGTCTTTCTTTTTCAAATGTTTTATTTCTAAAAAGAAGGTGATCTCACCTTCCTCCTTACACTGGAGGAAGGAAAAACTGACTATACAATTTCCATATAGACCATGAGAAAAAATGCAGTAGTGGTGTTTTATTTAGGATGAGGGGAGGAGATAGCCTGCACTCCAAGCCCAGCGGAAGAAGACACCACCATGTGCACCAGAGAGAAATGGTAAATACAGTAATGGTGAGGTGGAATTGGATATGAGCCACTGCCTCCTACAGGTATCAGCCAAACATCCCCTTCCCCAGTTCAAACTCCTGGCCTGGTCTAGCCCTTACTCAGGACTTTTTTCCTGAGGTCCATGGGTTTCATGAGCCAACTTCATTACACTGAGCCCAAGAGCAGCAGGGATACTTTGCTGTTTTTACCATGCCAGTGCAGTTCATTTCCTGACCTCTTACTTAATATAACTCTTCCCACCAACCTTAAATGAGACTGGTTCTGCTTTCAGTGCATAATTGTGGAAAGCAAAACTTCCATATCTTGCAAATTACCAGATTAATATGGGGAGCAGGAGATCTTGGCCGGTGGCTAGAATTACCAGCCTATGCAGAGTTCCTTTTGAGTATGAATTAATTGCAATGAGCACCAGAAAAACACCATAGCAAGCAGCAGAATGACTATGTCACTGAGACTGACAGGTACTGTTTATTCCTAAACTAGTTTTCTTTTTCTGGCTCCAGGCAGGATTTTTGTCCTGGTTTTTTTCCCATCCAGCAGGATGTACTATTCCTGCTGACAGTGATTAAGCCCATGCATAGAGAAACAGTTGCACCAAGCTAGAGAGGCAGCACTTCTCCAGCACTTGCTTACACAGACTTTGCTTGTATATTTGGCCCAAATTACCAATTTAAATGGTAATTTTTTCTTCTTTGCTAGAAAGGACAGGATGAAGTGGAAACTCAGTGTGACTACTCTACCACAAAGCAACTGATGGGAGCTTCCTGCCTTCATGGTTTAGCTCATGGAGTAACAACCTCTACAACCACCACCTCATCCCTTTCAAAGAGATGCTTGCCAGACATCTCAAATAATGACTTTTCCTGTTTTCTACTTTTCTTTCTTGAAGGCTAATCATATGTCCACTCCACTTCATAATGCCATGCCTACACACCCTCCAGTTGCTCAGCAGAGACCTGAGGCCTCAGCAGAGTACAGGTCTACAGCACTCTGCTAGGAATCTCTGTGCTATGGCAACTCAGCTCTTAAAGTTTTCAGAGTTTTAAAGAAAGATAGTGGAGGACCAAAAAAATTGCTCCAGAAGCCAGTAAAATTATCAGGCCCTCAAAGAAAGTGTCCTATAAAGAGGAGCACCCATTTACTGTGTGGGCAACTGCATGGGAAAATTAGGGGGAGATTTCTGAAGGAAAGAGGAGCCTGATGGTACAAATAAATGTCAGGCTGCATATTTAGAAGTTTGTGGTTTCTGTCCTCAACTTTTGATGTCTTCATGTACTTTAAAATGTGGCTGTCTGTCAGCTCAAGGAACAGCAAAGCAAGAGACAAAATTAAGCTCCAGCTCTAACAAGATGGCAAATGTAGTTGCCATAAGCCTGAAAGTCAGGTTCTTCTGTTATTTTAGCTAATAATTCATGGCTGGTTGATATAAACCTGTAAATAAGTAAATCAGTAGGTTTTCCTAGCAGAGGTTGTTAGGAGTGGGCTGCCCTGACTTTGGGACTGTGTGAGCAGTGACGCTGCTGCTGCACCAGGGTCAGGGTATCAGCACTGCTGCAGTTGTCACTGTCACAGTTCAACATCACACCTGGCTGGTGGCAGCTCTGCCAGCGTGGCCAGGAGCCAGGCAGGACTTGCCACAGGAACCTGCCTGTGGGTTCCTGGGAGGTTGTGCAGAGATATATGTGCAATATTGCACATATTACACAAGTGGTGTGTAATATGTTTTATTACACACACTGGCTTAAGCCAACATTCAATTACCTGTGTGTTCTCTAAGCAGGTGTTTAAGTTAGCTTACAGCTATCCCAGCCATGTGGGCAAATCCCAGTCAGAGAGCCACCAGCATGGTGCTGTCCTGTCACTTGCAGACTGCTGCAGATGGAGCTGCAATTTTGCAATTTGCCTTGCATGTGATTTCTTCCATGAGTTAAGCAAGGCTGAATCAATACAATTTTTTTCTTTTATATTTCAAGGATTATTTACATAACCAAAAGAAAATAAATCTCATAAGGAGGAATCTTATTGCAAAGGGTGAAATCTTTAAGTTGTTCAGAGCAGTAAATTCCATGGAACTAAGCCAATGTTGGCCAGCTGAGTTTCTGTCCCTTCATGTTTAATGATGGTGGTAAAGACCTGGAACAGAGCTTTATGATACAAAAATGCTTTATAATGCCGAACAGACTAATTCCATACAAATGTTCCCAATATTGAACTTATTTTCATAGCAGACTTTCAGGAGAGAGCAGCACAATATTGTGACTTGAGAAACTTTAACTAGAATTAGACCAAGAAAAAAAAAATCAGAAAACAACCATTAATGTCCAGGGCAATTCTCAAAACCTCTTCCATGGTTTTCTCTTCTCTCCTTTTTACAAATGTGGGAGCAGTTAACCACTCAGGAAGAACACTTTGCAAATTTGGAAACCTAAAAATTCCCCTGTTTGACTTAGCCCACATTAAAACAAAGAGTTTGGTTTTGGTTTTTTTTATCTAGGCAAGAATAAATATAATATTTTGTGTTACAAAATACAAAACAGGCTTTCTCCCCCACATTTCAGTGGGGATTTTAAAGAGCCCTTAAAAAGTCTCATGTAACAACCAGACTAGCAGTACTGCAGTGCAAAAGGGAAATCTTTCTGACTTTTTACACAGCACACCAAGAAGAGAAACCCAACCCACCAGAGACCAGATTTTACATCCCCTCTGTGGGATGAAAGGACTTTGTTACAGCTACAGAAGTCTGCACAGTAGCAATCTTGTCAGACAGAGTAAGACTAATCAGAAATGTCTTCTCCCTTCCAGGCAGGAAGACTCCTCGTCCAGCCAGGGAGACTTTGCATGGCTCACAGGATGAGCCCTGCTGCCTGCTGCCCTGATGGGAAAGAATGTCTATGAAACTTGGAAGCAGTCTGGTAAGAAAACTGTGACTCAGGTCCATTTCTCAGCTTTCCTAGGAGCTTGGATAATCCCTTCCCTCCTTCTCTATCTCCCTGTGGTACCCACCTCCAGACCTCTAACACTGGGCCCTTCTGGTCAGAATTTTTTGGGCATGTTTTAAAACCCTTCTGCTTCTTGACATTGTGACACACTCACCTCAGGGGATAAAGCAAGCCTGGCTTCAAAGAGCCCAGCTTTGACCATAAACAGCTGGTCTTTCCTGCAGTACATGCAGTAAGAACACAGATACTGTGCAGTCTCCAAGTGTTTTTAAAGGTGCCAAGAAAAGCAGAAGAGACCAGCATCTCCCTCCTAGAAAAAGGCGTCTGGTAGCTCAGACAGCAGGTGTCTTAGACTTTTTGTCCAAATATGTTTGTGGATAAAGAGGCAACAAGCTGCCTGCCATGTTACACACACTATCTGTAGTGTTTTCTGCACCTGAGAAGCTCTTCAGACTCTTCAAAAATAAAAATCTTTGCAAGGTTTTAGAAATACAGGTGTTCTCAAAACCAACAGACATTTTGCCTAGTGTAGTGTTTGCCTAGTGTAGGGTTAATAAAGGCAGGGGTTTTTGTGAATTTTATTAAAGTTGATCATGTTAGAATATGTTGGGCTGATAAAGGCAATAGAAGAGCAGAGGAACAAAAAGAAGTTTTTTAATTACCAAAACAAACAAAAAATATTAAAAAACATCTCTATCTCTGAACTGAACAATTTTTTTTCTGCCTAAACACCGCAGGAAATTTTTTGTTCACATGTCTGCACATCTTCTTAACAATCAGAAGAATGTTGAATGTGGATGAAAAGATCTTTTTTTGACCAGTTAAATCCATGACTAACATAATCAAAAAAGCTAGCAATTTCATGCTGTCTTGTATGAACACACACACTAGTTTGCTCTTACCTGTACATCAGTTGTGTGTTGGGAAGCTTGAAAAACCAGACTCACGGTCTGGATGTAAATCAAAAAACTTTACTGCATACAAACCCAAGCACTCTGTCCCTATTAAAATTCAACAGGAGTGATATATCAAAAGCTTTGCAGATTGCTGTGAATATTTAGCTTCAGGGAAGCTGACCTCTTTTATAGCCACAAGGAAGACTTTTCGCTAAAAGCTGACTTGAATGTTATGATTGCAACTGAAAATCTTTCCATATTCCCATGAGATGACTGCATTGCATGTTATCCCAGAGACAAAGATTGCAGGACAGATTTGACAAATCCAGACAACATTACAAGTAAGCAGATGATGATTTTTCTGCTGGGAGAAATCCAGCAAGTTCTAGACTTGTTTACTAGCCCCAGACCAGAACAGCTCATCAAACTGCAGTACTTAAAACCAGAGCTGAAGCTCTAATGTTTAAAAGTGTGTTTTGGAAACAGTCTGAGTACACTGAAAATCTTGGACTGGATTGAAAGTAGCATTTGAAACTGCCGTCTCCTAATTAAAACAATATACTCCTAGATGCTTGCTTCAATTGATACCTTAAGCACATCTAGTTGATTGAATTTGTTTAGTGAATGGAGATAGAAAAATTTCCTCACAAATAATTTTCACTTATTTGTATGTCTAAACAATTTTACAGTCTCTTGTTTCCCCCTGATTAAACTGACTTACAAATGCTGAAGATTGGGGTACAGTTTAGTCAATGTCTTCCAGATTTTTGGCTGCATGATTCTATAAATTCTGTTCTGATACTGAATGGAAATTTCAGTGTTTGAATCACTTTAATATGGTCAAAATTTTAATAAAAGCTCATGAAGAGAAAAAGAAATATCCACACCTTATCATGAACTTCCTGTAAAAAACAACATCCCAGTTTCCTATAGAAAATGCAGAGTTTCAGAACTTTTAAAGGAAACTCATAAAGGAATATCCAATGGCTTTCACTGAACCTAAACTTGTTAGGAATATTGTATGTAGGACCTAAGGCAAGCCACCACTTTTTTCACTGTTGCAGACTAACTGAAGGCCAGTGTATTACGGAAAGTGAACAGATTTACTCAAAAAGATTATTACATTGTCCTCAGTTCTGTTTTCTAAGAGGTTCATCAGTGATGTAATTTTTATCTCTCATGTATGATACAATGTCTTTTGTTCACTTCTTTTATATTTCAGGGTATTTAAGGGCTCTGTTGAAAAGAAGTACCATGGCATTTTACTTCCCTAGAAGTAAATAAAAAATAATTATCAGTTAAAACAAATTTGACTATGAGCCTCTTGCTCTGCTGAGAAGATATCTGTGGCTGAATAGAGTGATCTGGATAACCTCACACATTATTGCAGAGACTGTGTCCAGAGCCAAGCATGGCCATGTTGTCAGAAACAGTCTCTGTCTGCAGAACTGGGTAGGCACCACATTAGAAATCATCAGCTACAAGGTCTAATTGGTGTTCATGACAGGTAAGCAACATTCATCTTTCAGAATTACAGCAAGAAAAGCCAGAAGGTTTTGATGAAAGGAGAAAGTAAGGGTGTGAATAAGACACTGTTAAAATCAATAACAGTTTTCTACATACAATTTGGTACTCATAATTTAGGTTTTGAAAAGCCTGGAGAGGGTAAAAGGGGAAGACAATGAGACACAGAGGACTTGAGCACAGAAGAAAATGTAATTTACAGAATAATTAATAAGTGAAAAACAATTAATTTTATTTCAAAAAAGGAAAATGTTCTATGAACAGCAAAATTCCTGCTGCATGAATTCAAATCAATTTTTGGTGTAAAGGGATTTGATGGAAACAAAACTTGAGGAAAACTCTCCCTAGTTTGGTGTCTCTCATGACTCCATGAACGTGTGCTGCAGGTGGCATGTAAATACATTCCCACTGACTGGCTGGCCATGTGCTGCCATATAGTGTGTGGCAGCTGAGTCTCTCTTCTCTACCCAGGCCAATTTTTCATCAGGCCAGCAAGAAGTCTCTTCTTTGAGACTTCTTCACTCTTCCAAACTTGTTTAAAAAAGCAAAGTATTCCAAATGTTAGATATGAGAAGGTGGTGGACAAAATATCACAAATCTTGTCACTGCAGGATCCAGACACAAAACAAGGCTGAATTGATGACCATATGGACATGTGTGTACCTTCACTAAGAAAAGGTACTAGGAGTGCTCTTTAATCCAAAAAAAGCACAAGGCCTTTTATACCTGAAAAAGTTTGCCAAATTCAAGGCATAAAATTAACTTAATAAGTGAAGACAATAATTTGCCATGTGAACAAGTCACTGAAGAGGTGCTTCTGTGTGTGTTATGTGTTCAACACTAGATGTGGATATGAAAAAAACATATTTTACCCAAAGGGGATGAAGTATGATGGTATAATAAAGGCAGGGCAGACAGTGGACCATAAGGTCTTAAGCTCTGTGACCCATTTGGCATTAGTTATGGATGCTGTCATGCAATATGTTGGTGTTAGCAAGAACTCTGTGAGTAGTACCAAAAGCTGGGTTGAATGGACCTGCTGTGAACATGGGCCTTCAATCAGCAGAGACTGCAAACTCTTCAAAACAATTTTCTTTGCAGCAGCAGCCCAAGCATCACCCTGCATGGGCTCTTTGTCTAAAAAACCCTATAATCCATCAATTCACACAAGTAAGCCCAGCTCACAGTATGCCACTGGAAGTGATTGCTATTCCTATCCATAAATGCTGCCTTGCACTTTTTCTTCAGGCGTGCTACAGTACTCCACAACTGCTGAGCACAGTGGTGAGGTAGGTTAGGGCTGCAAGGAAGCTCTGCACATGGCAGCCTGTGCCAGCCATGATCCAGGATCAGCCTGTGTCCTCAAACAAGTGCTACCTTAGTGGGAACACTGGGAGAGTGAGCACTTATTCCAGCTGGAGTGATCTGGCTATATCAGACACTTGCCTCTTTTTAAGCACCTCTGAGACTGCAAAGCCTTCAAGACCTCATTCTGTGTTGTTGTTAGACAAGGTGCCTGATTCCCATTGCCCACACTGCTTGGGAACACGTCTGCAATTCCAACTCAGACAGACAAGCTCCAACCTCCAAAACTCCATCTTCTCCACCACATGGTTTCTCAAGGATCCAGAAAATACCTGACCTTACTTGGCTTGGGAGCATTTACTGCAGCAGACACAAACAGATCTGTCTGTAAGTGGAACACTTCCTCTGGGATTGCGTCCTCCCCCCGTGCTGAGTCTCACGGGCCAGGCTCAGTCACTGCCTGCTTGGGCAGGGTGACAGCAAGGACTGTCCCACCATAACCATCTACAGAGCAAGGCTGGTGGAACCTCATGCTCTGTGGTGGGAGTATTGCAGCAAAATGCATCTGGCAGAAGGAGATAACTTGCAAAAAGCTACGGTGAAAAGAGTTGAGTGTTGGCAACCTTAACAAGCTGGATTCCCAAAATGAACTTGAAGGATTTGGCAGAACTCAAATTACATTTTTAAACAGTTACTGTAAGTGTAAATGTTATTTTATCCACCCCCTTGAACTGGATCATCCTGGCCAGCCACCAGGCAACCACACCCACGCTGTTACTTTTACAGCTGCAGAAACGGGGTCAGGATTCTCTATATTCTGTGTAACTCAAAACCTATTATTAAATAATTCATTTGCAAATAAATCATCCTTGTTATGAAGTTCCAAGTAAAAGGAATAAAATAAGAGCTTGTGAGATTGAGCTCATTTGCTGAGTGCAAATCCTCCTCCCTTCCCTGAACACTTTTAAATCATTAACAAGAATTTGGTCACCAAGGGAGCTCCTTATTTCATTCAAATCTGGGGAGATTGACACAGGAATCATTAAAGAAAAATAAACAACAACAAAAAGACCCCACAAGATTTATCAGGCAATGGCTCTTCACTGGAACACAGAAAAGGTATTGCAGAACTCAAAGGTCTAACACTGAGCCAGAACATGACTGAGAATATGATTTTTAATTAATTTCAGCATTGCTTTTATCAGGTCATGAGAATGTAAGCCTGATCCCAGCTGGGTCAGCAAAAAGCCCCACTAACTTCGATGGAGGCAGGATCTCACCTACTGTGGAAGGTTTGAAAACTGTCACATGATTCCTGAGAAGAAACAAGTAGCCTTGTTTTCTGTAGCCCTTTGCATGCTTCAGTTCTAAATACTTAGGGGTCCAGTTCTGCATTTGTTCAGCACCTCACACCAACCTGCTCAAAAGTTGTCTTTTTCCAGGGGTGTTTTTTGGATTTTTTTAATTGTCCCCTTTCAACTTCTTACCGGGCCACATTTGAAAGTTTTTCTGTATTTGTAGGAATGCCACCAAGTCTTTGGAATGATAGGCCAGAGGTATAATACATTTTCTTCTAGTCTTAAGGTAAAAATTTTAGGTTTGTTTACTTCAGCAAGTCTGCACCTGGTTATTCTTCCAGTACTTTCTTCCATGATTCTGTAAGATACTGGATACGCATGAGAACCACAAACAAATTTATTGTTAATCAAACCTGGCCTTCAAGATTCATTATATCTTTAAACAAAACAAATAAAGGAATAAGTTGTTATTAAGCATAATGTTATTTTGTGCCTTCCAAAATATCCACAAATATACATACAGATTAGTCAGCTTTCATGTAACGAATTAAAGCCACAGGATGAGCTTTAAAGTGACACCACATCCATAAAAATATTACGCTGAAAGTGAAACAGCCAGAGCCAGACTTCTGTCTTACATTATGGTATAAAGAATTCTGAAAGAAATTTCCACAGGTTATATTCCACAATCTTAAGTAACCATTCCTTATGTAGTGTACATTCTCTGACCCTGTATTTTAGGGCCTCCGATAATATAGCCACCCACTTTCTGCTGTAGCTATAGACCAGACCTTGACCAATATCTAAGCTGAAATAATTTTTATATTTTATTTTTATTTCCATAAATATTATATATTTATATTCAGACACACTTTTGTAATAATGACTTGAAAAAATTGAATTAAGTTTGCTTACATTCTTTACTGTCTACAAAAGCATAAGGTTCATTATGGATGTTTCTAAAGATGCTGTGCTTCTTCTCAATATATAGTCATATGGCTTATAAACTTGAATGGACTTTTCTATAAGAAGATTATATTTTCAGTATTTTTTTCCATTCCTTTCAACTAACATTTTAAGACAAAGAAAGAAATATTTTTATATATTAATATTGGCAATATCTGGAAGCCATTATGTTTTCTGAATCCCAAACTAAAATCAAAGAGGACCTAGTACAAACGGCAAATGTGTTTTTGAAGGCTACATGTTAAGACCCACCACTTTTTTCCTGCCTGTGGTCTACGTGACTTAGACCTCGGGTCCCTCACGGACAGAGCCCAGATCTTGCAAAGTGCCTTTCCGAAAGGAACACTGGGAGTTTCTGCTCAGAAATTTTTTAGCAGCTTACAGGAGAGAAACAATAAGCCATCTGTCACACAAAGTCTGTGCTGTTACAACCAAAGGGAGAACTGAATGAAAAAACACATACACACACAGAGCAGATTGTCAGTAACTTATTATTTTCCTCCACCTTCCCTTCTCTTTCCCTCTGTGGGACCTACCTCGGACATCTACGGAGCACAGCTGTGGTAACAACCTGTGAGGAGACCATTCCCACCACCAGCTGTCCTGCCACCGTTACTCTTGCAGCACTGTCCACCCTTCATCTGGAAATTACCTCATCCCTCATCAACACGTGTCCACTTGTTAGAGGCTTGGAAACCCAGCAGTGATGCTCCCTGGTTTTGCCAGGGAAAAGCCTCATTTTCTGTCTCAGGATAAAATTATCCATTAGTACCTGGAGAGTTCATACTCATTGCTCCTCCCCCATTTTTAGGTCTTCAAATATGTAAAAATTAAAGTGGCACACTATTTTTACAATTCAGAGCACGACATGCCAGGCAAAGGACACACATAAGATTTTTCGGGGGGAAAAGTATCAATGGTCTCTTATTCACTCATCTTCCAAAAAAACAGCACCACCAAAACAAAGGCACAACTGTTCCCACAGGATAAAGAAAGCATTGATAGTGTTCCTAAAAACAAGCTAGTGCACTCTTGACATTCCTGTCTTGTTGAATCTTCACTAAACTGTTACAACTGCTTGATTTCAATTTGTCATGATCAACAACAACTAAAATTGCCATAAGAGCAAAGGAAATGCATGCTTGGGCAGTCTCCATGCACAAGGCAAAGGTACCTCATAAGGTATTAGAAGAACAGCAGGGCATATATAAAGTGGAAATGCCAACAAAATTATCTATTGCATCTGACTAATACTTATTCAATAGTATTACTTTTTTGGTCTTAACAAAAGTCAGTAGCACTGTGTCCAACGTTTTATTACTGATGCTCACGCAAAGGCAGCAGTGTCACCAGAAATCACATGGGAGCAAGTAGCAGACAGGACAAACCCCACCCAGGAAAAATTAGAAACAAAAGTGAAAAAATATTTTAGCAATATTGCAATTATATATCTTCCTGTCATTTTGACGGGTCTGTAAATATGAGGCCAAGGGGGCATGCACGTTACTGATTATCTGGGTGGTTACGGTTCTGCTAAAAGAAATTATAGTTACTTTTCAAAGTAACTTTCTTTTCAGTAAACTGAAAGAAATCATTTCAGTTAGGAAGATGAAATACTTGTGTTCAATTTTGCAAAGCATTTTGAAGCAAAGTAATTTTTAGTTATAAAATATTTTATTATATTTTTAAAGTGATACAGAGCCTTCTAAAGCTATGGCCTGTCTTCCCCCAATAGAAATAATTTGCTGTGATAAAACCTTTTTTTCCAAAGCATATTAAATTTCTCCCTAGGTTTATTAAGGAATTCTGAACAAAAACATTTCACTCAACCCTTACTCTCTCAATCTTGTTTAGACTGAGATTTGTTAATCTAAGGGAAGAGCACTGGTGTAGTCTTCTTGTGTTATCAGCCAACATTGTACAGAAAAATGCATGCTGTTTTCCAAAAAATAACTGTAACAAGCACTCAGGGAAAGCACTATCACTATATGAAATATGAAGGGTGAGAAAAGAAAGATAGTTTATTCCTAATCTACAAGAATGCTGAAAACTGAGACGTATAGGGATGCTTTCCAAGTACTCAGAACAAGAACACTGCCAAGTTTATCCCATGGAGCTGAAACACCCCAGCATGATAAATATGACAGTAATTTTGTTGTCTTTATTGAGAGGACTGCCTGTGAGCTAATAGAAAAATTTGCACAGAGCAAGGTCTATGAAGATGTTCATCCTGCCTGCTGTTCTTAAAGCAAAATGAATTGGGGTTTTTTTATGCTAACCTAAAAGTAGTATCTTTCCAATTTTAACTTCTAGGGCCCTGAATAATTTTCCGCACAGTTACTCTGAAGCTGCTCCACATGAAAAACGTGAACAGAAGGGAAGTATGTGTCCCTCTGAACAGATACCAATCCCAAAAAAGTGTCTAAAGAACAACACAGCAACGAAACATTTAAAAAAAATTTCTAAAATATGAAATGTGAGTCAATATTTAAAAACACAGCTGCAAGATCCAACAAAGGTGAAAAATTCCAATTGATTTCAGACACTGAAAGTTGATAATAGCATTCCACATAGACACAGGTCATAGTCACAAGACAGACAGTGGAGACTCCTAAAGAGACTCAGAATATTAAACATCAATGTTTATTATTAATAAATGATGTTTAGTGATTTGCGTTTTTTATTAATAAACTCCAGAATATGCCTCCAAAAGGCTCTTTTTATTTCACTTGTGCATCACATTCTACTACCTATAATAGTTTGTACTTATAACATTTCTTTATAATGAATTAAGAAAAAAAAGGGTCAGATGTTTCTTATTTTCCTCTATATGCATGACAACATAGAAATGTATTGTAGAATCTGGCACTGACTCATTCTTGAAGTAGATTTACCACATGTCCCAGTCACAAAACAGCAACACATAGTATAATGTTTCTGGAAAGAATATTGCTGCAATAAAGTGGATCACAGAAAGTTTGCAATCTATGAATTCTGCCCAGAATATAAAACAACAAAAATTCCCCTGATTAAGTATTTGAAATTGGAACCAAGTCACAAGCCAGGGTGGAGGCGAAGAGGAGAGGGTGGGAGTTAGTTGTACTTTACAGGAAAATTCATTCCTGTTCAAAAATCACTGCAAACTGCTGACCACAAAAAGTTTTACAATCATGCAGAACATTTTTTGCAATTTGTGAAATACATCCAGAGAACGTACTATTTGGAGAAAATGTTAATAAATTCGTAAATAAGAAGGACTAACAGAAGTATCCAATTTGATTTTCCTTACTACACAGGTGAGAAGGCTTCCCTGAATTAATGCCCATTTGAAATCAACTCATGGTTCCAAAACCTCCCAGTGGTGAGGAATGTAGTATAAATCTTGGTAGGTCACCTAGCAAGCTTGCTCTATGCCACAGGTTGTGTGTCCAGGCCAGAGGAGTTTATTCTCTAGGGAAGTGCTTATAATCTTCAGATTCCCTTCATCACCCTTTTCAAAAGCTGAGCAGCTTGGTCAGAACTTTTCAGGACACACATACATGTCTTCACTCCCAGACTAATATTCCTCTCTCACCCATCTCCCCAGGCATCCTTGCCCTGGATGAAACCCCCATATCATTCCCTGAATCCATACTCAAAAAAACCCATTATTTCTCCTGGCCACACTGCCACTTTGGGAGCTCATGAGTAAACAAATGAAACAGAAGTATCCCTTGCCTCTTTTCCAGTTGTTGTTCATAAGGTCCAGCATGTTTCCTGAACAATCACAGGCCACTTCTCCCTAGAAACAAGGAGCAGAGGAGCACACCAGCCTGACCAAGGCAGCAAGTGTGCTGACAAAACACATCTGCTCCCACCTTGCTGGACAAAATGATACAAGGGCAAGTCATCCTAAGCCTTGGAAACTTATTTTATCTCACTTTAAAGATTAAACTTGGGGATCCACAGCAACCAAAAGGACAGTGGAGTGACTTGTGCAGACAAGCTCAGGAAGCTGAGGGCAAATTGCAACCTGTCCCTCTGTCCAATTAAGTGACCAAGTCAAGGCACTGTGAAGTGTTCAGGATGCCACAGCTGGAGGGGTGACTAGGTAACAGCTGGTACTGACTAGCAGGATGCTGCCTCACCTGTCAGGTTTCAAAGAAATGTTCTGGTTCTCCCTTCAGGAGAAAATCTAGCGACTCTGGAGTGAGGCACTACTTCCTGTGGCTGCTCCAAGCACAGCTCTACCCCAAGAAGGAAACTTCACTGAGTTTCAGAGGCTACTGGGAAGTTTCACATGCTGTGTCACCAAATAGGAACTTTCTTCTGAAGCTGATTTTACTCTCAACCCAACAACAAGACTTTCAGGAAACTCATTAGAGGAATGGGAAAGAAATTATCAAACAGTTTGAAAAAAAATCAGAAATGTGGAGAAATAAAATAGTGACAGAGGGAGAGGAAGACACAGTATTCTAGCATGGTTTCTGGATGATGGATCTACCACAGGGAAGCTGCCAGGCACATTTAATTTTCCCCTTTATTTTAACACATCTTTTCTTTTTTCTTCCCTATGTAGAGTGACAGTTTTTGGTAATTTGTAATTATATATATATTCTGGAATTAAATATGTTTTTGTAATTTGTTTCATAAAAAGCTATTTTGCATATTACAGCCAAAGTCCACCATGATACAAATTAATAGAAGAACTTTAGACACACTTCAAATCCCCCAGGCTTCCTACTACAAAAATAAAGGAAACCAGTGGTATCAAAAACCACAACAAATCAACAACAGGATGTAGGACGACATTTCCTAAAAGTCAACAGTCATCCTCAGGGTCAGTACAACACTTTGTCCACTCCTCATCTGTGACATGCTCCAGAGGAAATGGTGAGAGCATGTCCATGGGGCTGTTCATTATCAAACATCTGGAACAGTAATGTAAACACCTTGCATTTATTCATGCTTTGCCTTGAAAGACTTTTGCCAGCATTAATAATAATGCTTCTCTCATAGAGCTTTTGTAAGGATTAATTTGCTGTGGTCATTAGAATTCACTCCTCTTTACCAGAGTCATGTAATAACATACTTGCTGTACTCACCAAAACAAACCAACAAAATAACAAATCAAGAAATAGGAGCCAGCTTCAGTACATTAACATCTGCTTAAGGGAATCCAGTGATTTTTTTCTCTACATGTTCTGGTGATGATATGTAACCACATACTACAGAGTCTTGAATACCACATCTGCTCTAATATTCATATGCCCATCCTCACAACATCTGCCAATCTACCATTTCTTCTCTTTCATAAGGGCACTTTAAGTGTAAGCTGATGTACCAAGCAGGACTGCTACTGGCAACTCTGTGAACACTTCTTTCCCCTGAGTATGGTTCACCCCACCCTCCAAGCCTCCTCAACCTCTTCCAGAGGTCTTTGGAAAGACAGCAGCTTGCCTGTCACTTTGTTTCCTAATTATAACAGAGAATACAAGCTTTGGCCTGACAAGTCCATAAGGAAAGGCTAGCATTGTTCAAATCCTCATGAGTTACTTGGTGTGCAGCACTGGTGCATGAAGAAACAGGCTGGGGTTGGTCTCTAAATTAAAGTTCCCCACCCTTCTCCCCATTACTGTCTCATCAACATGCCTCATTATGCTCTAATATTTCTCCTCCTCACCCTTTTTTTGGCATAAAGACCATTTCTTCTACTTCAGAGATGAAAACTGATAGCTTTTACCTGAGGGTTAGTCCTTCACTTCAGTGCCTGGTAGTAGTCCCTCTTCTTTTCTGGTCTCTTTATATTTTTCCAGCCCTTCCCCAATCTCCTCAGCCCCCTCCCCAGCTTCTGAGAAATACAAGGCACAGAGAGACCACAGCCCAGCATCATCCCTGGCTCCCCCGGAAAGGAAGCAAAGCTCCTACTTCAGACAGTTCCTAAATTTAGCTGGGATGAATCTGGGATTAGACCATCAAAGAAGGGAATAAAACCAAGGCGTCTCAAGTATTAGGCCGGAGTCTTAACACCATCCACTACATCATACTGGGGATCACTGCTATTCAGCAATCCAAGTGTGCAACATCAAAAATGACACTGATAAAGACCAGGATTGAAATCAAAGCAAGTAGAGATCAGGCCTTTGAAGAGGACAGTATTTAGGACACACCACCACTTCCACTCTACTTTTTAGTTTTCTATTTTTTAATTTTTTTTAATTTTCTTTTTTT
The DNA here is from genome assembly GCA_013400515.1 of Erpornis zantholeuca. Lineage (NCBI taxonomy): Eukaryota > Metazoa > Chordata > Aves > Passeriformes > Timaliidae > Erpornis > Erpornis zantholeuca. The sequence continues at coordinate 140,454 of VZTN01030640.1, forward strand.
TTTTTTAGGTTCTTAGGGAGAGCAATATTTGTATTAAGCCTGATGTTGTCAATATAGTGCTGGAGAAATATCTAGCTTCCCATATGCACATGCAGGGGGGTGCCACCCTCTTCCCCCCATGGTCCTGACCTGGCACCTTTACAAGGTAGCTTCATGCACCAGGCTGCCATGGCATGCTGCAGTGCAAATGGACCCTGTGTTTTGCTCCATGACACTGTTTAATTGAGTCTGTGAGCAATTGGACAGGTGGACAGTCCTCCGTGAGTCATGGATGCTTGTGCTCAGGGAGCTATGCCAGATGGAAGTAATTGCATAACTTTGAAAGAGCAGGGGAGCCAAGGCACACCCCTGAGTAAATGGTGGTTGATGGTATGCTTAATTATAGGTAACATGCCTGGCATGTTATGTATGATCTCAGAAACCAGAGTTGGAAAAGACCTACTACATAACCTAAACACTACCATGGTGAAGTATGTCTCCCTTCCTGCTGGAGGCAGTGAGCCTTTCACTGCTTTCCTTTGCAGGAATAGTCCATGATATTTACCACGCTCCTACTTCTTGTTGCCTCTTGTTATTGTCTTCCATTATTTTCTGAGTCAGCCCATGCCCAGCAGTTAAGGGCTCCTTACAGACTCCACCTCCCTCTTGTTTGGTGTTGTACTGAGCACACTCACTCACACCCATCCTTCAAAACAGGGAGTGGAGATGGCTGCAGAGAACCCTGACCTCCCTACAGCCACAGGATGTTCCTCATCCCCACAACTGGTTTGGGGTTCTCATCCACAAGGCCATGGCCTAGGACAGGAGGCTTAACCCTGGCACCATGGACAGTCAAATTCTTTCCTCCTCCTGCTACCTGTGCTGCCCTTGCCTACCCATCCAAGGCACCTTCCACTTTTTTGATGATTTCTGTCTCCTCTGCTTGCTGTGCTTCCTTCAGATATCCTGAAGGAAAAGAATAGGAAATACAAAATTATTTCTTTCCTTCAATTTTTTTCTTTTTCTTCTAGCACTATTTACACATTTTGGTGGTGCTTGCTCTGGGTTCCTTAAATTTTTGCAGCATCACCAATGCAGCAAGCCCCACTAAAACAGGACCCTGCATGCACAGTGTTAATCCCAAGTCACAGCCTTCTTCCCTGTTATTATCTGCTGAGCTCTGATGTGAGATGTGTCACCACAGGAAGTTCTTCCAAAATTTTCCGTCTGGTAAGTGAGGAAGCACCTCATGCATATAACAGGGAGTTCAGATGTGCATTTCTCCACACCAGAGTCAACAGATTCTGCTATTTATTTATTTATTTTGTTTTTAACCCTGAAATAGATTCCGTGAACTTTTGACCTGCTCTCAGTTTAAGCAGCAATTATCTTATCACAAAATGGAAGTACATACAGCATCAACGATACATTTATTTAAGTATGAAATACCAGCAATTGCAGTGATTTATCTGTGCGTTCAGCAGTGGGGATAAACAACAGTGAAAAGAAAGGAATGGGTCTGAAACTCGGAAAAGAGCCTCCTGTGCTCTGGTGACAGGTTGCTATGAAAGCTGAGGCTGCCAGCCAGCTCAGGAGCAATGCAAGTTTTCAGACTTCTAGCCATAGTCTTTTAGTGGACTTCTTCAGGCATTTGTCAGGAATGCAACATTTTTACAAAGAGGTTAAAAAAAGAAAACAACCCAATTTTTGTTGTCAAACGCAGAAAAACTCTAATTAAGAAAGTATTTGAGTGAAGCCTGAACTTCTGTACAACGCTGCAGAGATGTCTTGGTGCTATCATTTGGGATCAACTGGTTGCTCTCTGACATGGTTCCTTGGAAGTGATGCTGGAAGACAACTGGCTGTGTCACCCCACCACATTTGCTCATTACTTACTGCTATTTTGTGGTTGTTGGCACAAAATATGCTGAGAGGTGCCTGGTTTCCCAAAGAAGGGAACATATCACTGGCTGCCAACCTGGAGGCAGCAACACAGAACATGGTCTGGGGGGATGGTAACAGGATGTTAATGACCTATATGAGAGCCTGATTTTCCCAGAAGTCCTGATATCTAAAAGATAAGACTTTAAATTGTGAACCAAATGAAAATAACTTTTTCTCCCAAAGAGTAGCTCAGGAGAAAAAAAAAGGCAAATGTAGGATGGCCACATAATCCAGAACAAGTCAGAGACAGCCAAAGATCAAAAGCAAAGCCTTAACAAAAGGAAAAATCACTGCATAATTTAGAACAATTAGTCTCATTGCATAATTTTTATTCTGTGACCTGAAACAAGCTCCTGGCTCCCTAACAAGAAATAGATTTTTTGCTTCCAAAATTCATTGTCCTTTCTGAATTTAATAGAAATGGAAATTTTATAAATTAAACAAAGGCGTGTTTGGGTAAAAACTGTCTGAGGATCTTCTATGTCACTGTGATATGACTGTTCCTTCTGAGGGACAAAAAGTGATGCAACAAACCCCTGAATGATGCTTCAAGAAGTCAGTAAGAAGCAAACTTGTGAGCATCTGCTCTGGACTCACACCAAAGAAGCAGCAGCAGCTAAATAAAATATTTATTAAATGTGGTTCAAAAATTTATTTCAGAACTCAATAGGAAAAGGTTATTTATCCCTTCTGCTCTTGAAATTTTTTCACCTAAAATGGCCAAAGTTTTTGCAGTTGAAGAAATAAGAAATATTTTTGATCTGGACTGAGTGAGAAGAGTGATGCTGTCATTCTTGCACCTCATTTAGGTTTCAGAGGAAAGCCACACTCCTCACATAAGACTGTGTTTTCTTCCCTTTGTGAAGAAGAGATGGTAATTCCTCATGGCAGTCATGTGCTTGCAGTGCATCACGTGAACCACAGATCTGCTGGAGATCATCTTTTCCAGGGAAACACAAATCTCAGATATCCGAAGAGACATTTCCATAAATGTTTGTGGCATGGCACCTTTACAGCCAAAATATTAATGCTTGGGTCAAATGCTTTAGCCTTTGGACAGATGAATAAATAAACAGCACTTCTCAATATGAGATGAACATTCATTTTTTTCTAAAAGAAAAAAAAATCCACATGAATAACATACTTTTACAAAGTAAGCAAACTCTTAAACCAGGAACCTTGAAAATATATTTTTCAAAGAGTTTGTGTGAAAATAGGTTCTCTAGAAAAACACATCTCTGAGTGGCAGACCAGTTCTTTCTAAAATGTTGCTCAGACTACATGAATCTGTGCTTGGAAGTGCTGCTCTGATTTAGGACATCAGAAAACAAAGCTGGGAAGAGAAACTTCCTCAGAGGGAGCTTCAGCAAACTGATTCAAGATTTCTGCCACCCGCCTGTGTCCCCAATTTGGTGGGGGGACAGATAGCAGAGGTGCAGATAGCAGCCTGTGCTCTATTCTGATAAACATCTTTGAGCTTCATTTCCCAATATTGAACTTCTGGGAATTGTGCTTACATTTAATAAAACCCCATTCATTTATATGTGAAAAGCTACTGCAGCTGCTCTTCAACTATCCACTTCACAGGGGTATCTAAAATTTCCATGTAAAACTTTTTTTCTCCAAAGCCATGGAATTCCCATTACGAGTTATCCAATGCCAGAGTCGGTCTAAACGGAAACTGTAACTATCAAATGCAGTTAAAAAAAAAAATGGATAAAAGGAGAATGTTTTGTGCTGATGCTCTTTCCAGGATCCTCAAGAAAAATGAATGAAATTCATAGTCTTCTGGCACTTGGCAGCAGGTCTAACCTGAAACCATCATGGTTATTAGAACCCTGCCAAGAATATTTTTGGATTTTAACTGAGCAGTTCACCTGAAACAAATGCTGAGTTCTCCCAGACATTGACTCCAGTGCTTTACCATTTCCATGTGCTGTGAACACATACATTATATTCTGACCCAGGGCTGCATCTTGACATATGGAAGTTCTTAACTTCCCAAGCTCTAAAGTAGATTACATACTTTATGCTTCTACAAAATTCCTTTAAATGACACATTTTAACATTTTTGTGTTTCTGAACAAAAAACCAAAACACACTGAACAAAAATTGGATTATTAACTGGAGTCATTAAAATGCCAGGCATAATACACCTCAAAGGGGGAAAAGAAACAATCTGGAATTGCAACACTGACATTAATTTGTTTTGAACGTTTGTAATGTCCAGCATTGCCCAAGAATAAAGCTGTAAGGAAATTATAAGAAGTTTCTCTTTTAGATAAAATGTCCTTCAGGAAGAACAAAATCTAGGCTCAAAAGTTGAGGTGAGTACAGATAGAAGTGGAATGTCTGCTTTTGGTCAGGGTGCAGTCAGTGGGGCTGTCCTAGGTAGGCAGGGAGGTGCCTGGCAAGAATCCCGTGCCCTGGGAAGGGGAGGGCAGGGAAGAGTGGCCAGGCTCCCGGCTGCCCCCCTGTTCTCCCAAGATGGAGATCAATGTTGGCACTCAGTTGGTGACTTTGCAGCCTTGTCACGGAATTTGCACCCAGGAGCCATTTCCCTCCTCCCCTAAGAGAAAGTTATTCCCCAGCATTTAACATGGATTTTATTGGCTGAAATTAAATTCATTCATTTACATCCTCTCTACAGATGCCAAGGAGGACAGACTAGCCCCAGTAACATTTATGCATTCTTTAAGACTGCAGCCTGGTCCCATACCACTACCTTTTTTAGGACAACAGTAGGTTTCATTCATCCATCCTCCCCTTCAATGATCACAGGCCTCAGAAACATGACCTCTCCCACTGTTGCCCTCTGGACTAACTCCAGTTTCTCCAGACCCCCTGGAAATGCATCATCTGCCGTACTCCAGCTGAGGCACAATCCATGTGGAGCGGGACGGGAGGATTATTTCACATTTCTCGCGGGCTGTGTGCCTGTTTATGAAGGCAGTGGATGTTTGCTTTTTTTGTGGCAATGCAACTCCACTGACTCACAGGCAGCTTGTGACACCCTGCAGCCTCCAGAGCCCACTCCCTGGCTGCACCACCCCTCATGCAGCCACCGCTCACCCCACATCTGAGTGGTCCTGCCGCTGCTGACCACTGCCATCTTTCCTCAACATGGTCACACTAAATGGAAGTCTAAGTGGGCTAACACTGAAAATCTATTTAACAGCACTTCATTAAATGATTTTTATTTAAAAAGGCTAATTGTCAGCAGACAGCAGCCCAGCAGATGGCACAGGCGTGGTTCAGAGCCCATGCCACCAAAGCATCTGTCTTCTCTGTCTACTTTTTAGGGAGGGCAGAATGTTGATCAAGAGATGGTTTCCTGAGTAAGCTGCTGCAGTGTGGAGGACAACTCTGGCCCACCAGCTCACACCTCCTCTTCTTCCCTGATTCCAGTAGGGAGACTGGGGAGACTAGTCTAGCAAGGCTACCCAAGCAGAAAGTCCATTTCTAGCATCACCCCCTTTGCAAACAGGCTTTTCTCTGTAGCTGTCTCCACTCATCTGGAATTAATCTAAGGCCATGATGAGATACATGCCCTCCACACAGGGAGGTGGGAATTTTGCTTGGGGGTCTTTGAACACACACACACACACACACACACACAAACACACACACCTCCCTCAGCCATGGGAGTTGCTGGCTGGGGTCAAGCTCCCAGCTGACCCCAGGACCACAGTGTGGAGAGGGCAGCAGCATAACCCCCTCCACAGACTTGCCATCCTTTCCAGCCCTACAGGGATGATGAGAGTTGGGGAGCAATAAGCCTTCTTTCTCCAAGTGGTGCTGCTCAAACAAACACCACACAGGATGGGACTTTCTGTTCTTATTTGCTACATCCTTTCACACTACATGGGAGATGCTCATGCAGCAAATCTCATTCAATCAGGTATTTGTTTATCATACGTTCCAGAAGGAGCCTAGGCTCTTGAATAAACATGCATTGGTCTAAGTGGGGCTGTTTTTTCAAAATGCCTCTTTAGCTTTTCTTTCCCTGTGATCTGTGTGAGAAGGCATGTTTATAAACAAAGTGCTAGATCTATTTATACTACAGCTCAAGACATTTAGACAGTAGCATCTCAGAGACTTTTGAAGGAGGCAGTAAATGGGGCTGGAAGTTGATCTGACAGGAAATAAAAGCTAAAATTGTTTTTTTAAAAACCAGCAGATAACATTAACAAGCTGGAATGAATAAGAACATGGAATCCAGATCAAGCTGCTGGATGCAGCAATCTGTGTGCTACAAAATCCTCTGTCAACTGAAAGAGATTCACATTTATAGAAGAAAAAGAACAGCATATTTCAATCCTACAAGAACAGAAGTGGAGCAGAGCTACCAAAATCCCCAGCAGGGTCTCATGTTTAGCAAGAGAAAATTGCATGGTGAGCAATATACAAAATAATAAAATAAAAGCCAAGACTAATAAATTACTTGAAGCCATAGACATATTTTCTGGATGACTGGTTGGGAAGGTCAGCATGATCTCCATAGTTTGTTCTAGAAGAAATCTTGATTAGATACGTTCATACAGATCTTTATCACGCATGTGAACTTCAAGTTTTACCATGACTCTGAAAGTAAATAGCAGATGTAGGATGGAATTCATCCAAATGGAAACAAGTACTCTTGCAGCAGTACAGTTGTTAATGCCTCTGGAGGGGTATAGCTACACTGAAATACAAAATAATACAAATATAGCAATTTTTTATCCTGGTAATATAAGTGTCAGATAAACAGTTCCTAACAAGTTCATGCAACCAAGACAACTGGGGGAGGGAAAGCCTGCAGCACCTGGATGACTAGTATTAGACTTAATGAGAAGGAAAAAACAGACATAAAATGTTAGCATTCTGCAGCTCCTGAGCTGCCTGCGTACACAATCCATTTACAGCCCGAGCAGCTCTGGCGAGCCTCTGGAGGAAGCAGTGTTCAGCAGACGGCTTTGCAACACCAGCTCCAGGAAGTCATCAATCAGCCTGGGGAGAGTTATGCTGAGATCCTGCCCAGATGAGAGGTTATCAGCAAAAATAATGCTCCTGCTGACAAAAATGGAACCAAAAATAGATGCTTGAATACCTAATCAAACTGCAACCTTGTTGTGCTCAGATGGGAAACTCAACATGCTGTGCAAGCTGGATGTCCCTGACCTCCTTCCGAAGGTCCTGTGGAGACATAGTGTTGGTGGTAGCATTTCAGCCTGTCTAGATGACACACCAGCAAGCAATAAATGAGCTCTTGCATGAACTAGGCAGTTTTGACTGGAAATGAAGTGACTCACCCCCAAGTCATAGGCAGACACAGCCCCATGGGGTCAGAGTGAAATCCTGCCTAGCACCCTGCTCCTGCCCCACGGGAGGTGTCCGGGAACAAGCAAGAGAGCAAAACACCTACAGAGAGGTCCTTTCCTGCTTCCTTCTCTGCATCACCTGTGAATGAAGAACCTTGACCAAAGCTTCCCATCCGCCTCGATAAAGAAACCCTGCAATTGAAGTGTCAATTCAAAGAAATGAAAGCTCTGTGAGTAATACTACTCTCAGTGAGGGAGTACACATCTAGATACAGGGGAGCAAATAAAATAATAGACAGCTGAGGTGTGAAGTGAAAAGGTGTGAACCCCTTCAGTCCACCTCAAACCATAGGGGAGTTATAAAGCACATAGATAATGGGGCTCCAGGCTCCTGCTGTCTAAAGTATCTGACAGCCAGGAATGTTGGCAAGAAAATGGAAGATTTTATTTTCTGGTATAATCACAGTGTCTGGATCAGGGTTTCAAAGTCAAATACAGTTTTATAGGACAAGGCTAATATTTTCTCCAGCCGTGAGTGTCGCACTCATTCTTTTCACGCATATCAAGTCCAGGGATGTACTGTGGGGATTGTATCTAACTGGCAGCAACTAGTATGATGTTGTGGGGTTCCTATCTAGAAAGAGTCCTCCCCTTCCCTCAAAATGGCTAGCTGCCACCTAAGAAATCTATGGTTGGAAAAGCAGCCCCCTATGGGGTTAAGGGAGTGTTTTTCCTTTTGACACCATCCACTGTCACAGGCACACACTGACAGCCTTTGGAGTCATAAAACTATACATGGAAATCTGTACTTCAGCAAATAAACAAGAAAAATATGTGCATTTTCAACAACAAGAAAGAAGTCTACATCAAATTTCTATGCATTTAGGACAATTAAAACCCATTAGCATTTACTATTGCCCAAATCTTTATGAAAGAGGTATTTCTCATTCTCATTTGTGTCATATTCTTCAGGAATGTTGCCATATAGCGGAATTTTACTTTTCATATATCCTTACTACAAGTTCAGTTACTAAACAAGGAGAGGTCTATTAAGTTTTCATGTGGAAAACATTTGAATGTTCTCAGATGGTGAAGACTGCTCTTTACTTCCATTGTCTGAAAGACAAATTATAAAACACTTCATTTTCAAAGGAAGAATAGTAGCTTAAGTTAGCCCTTTTGCTGGTCCTAGCAAATCATAAAGATATCCCACAGTGCCTTTTATACCTCTGCCATCCCTTAAGAGCTGTATTCTAGCTGTGATTGATAAGAACACTAAATGCACAAATCTCTTGGAAGTCTATCTTCAGAGGATGAGTACAGGTGCTACACATCTCGTTGTGCACCTAGTGGTAAATATTTGAAAGTGTTCAGGAAAATAAAGGAAATGGAGATCTTAAACAGGAAGGGAAACTATAAAAGAGGTCAGCAAGGGGTTAGCAAGGAATCCAGCTTGCAATGCGAAAATGAAAACATTAAAAAAATCCACACTAAGAAATGGAAATTCATAATACTTATTTCATTGAAAGCACGTTAGAAGTCTATGCCATCCTAGGAAGCAGGAGGCTCTGTGGCTTCAAGTCACAGAGTCTCATTTGTTAAGTTTTTCTAATTCTTACCTCTGCTTCAGTGTTTTCACCACTTCTCCTGCTTGTACTATGATGTATGATATCATCTGCAAGGTCGTTGACCAGCCATTATGGACCAATTTCCTTACAAGCTGACTTCAGATCAGTTGCAGATGACTAGTTTGTTTGTGCCAATTGTGCTGAGCATTTGAAATTGTTTTGCTGTGCAGACAATTGCTTTGTTTCTGTAGAAGCAAAAACTTTGTCTACTCCTTTTCATCAGAAATCAGGAATGCAATAGAATATTTTTGTCAATATAAATACTGTAAATTTATATATCTATGAAAATTTCAATATACTATAACATTTCTAGGCCATTTATGGAGCTTGACAATTTTTCAAAAATATTAATGTTAACTGTAATATATGATCCCAGAGAGAGATCATAAAATCATCTCTCTGCTGTAATAGTAGTTTGATAAAATGTCCATTTTTTTCACTGTTGATCAGCTGTTTTCAATGCTAAGAGGTTACCCAGCTGATTCTTACACCACCACTATAGCAAGGCTGGAAGATGCTCTGTTTTCTCTTTCTAGATCTGAGCTGCCGGTTGCTTGTTTTTTACAGGAAATCTATTTCCAGGAAAAGTATACATTTTCATTACAAGTCCTTTTGTTTACAAGTATACATTTTCTTTACAATGTCCTTTTAGTGCTTGGAATTGTTTGTCTCCTTATCTGTTGCCTATTTTCATTTTGTGGAGTTTCACTGAATGCCACAAGCTTTAGTGTTTTTAGTAGAGATTGTTATACTCTTACTTTGATGGCTCAATATAAATCTTTTCAGATTTACTGTGTTTGAGACTAGATTTTAATGGCAATACTGGAACTGTTTCCACCTCAGGCAGAGTGTTTAACTATACAGCATAGAAAAATCTCACCACCTTCCTTTCCTTTCCTTTCCTTTCCTTTCCTTTCCTTTCCTCTTTTCTTTTCTTTTCTTTTCTTTTCTTTTCTTTTCTTTTCTTTTCTTTTCTTTTCTTTTCTTTTCTTTTCTTTTCTTTTCTTTTCTTTTCTTTTCTTTTCTTTTCTTTTCTTTTCTTTTCTTTTCTTTTCTTTTCTTTTCTTTTCTTTTCTTTTCTTTTCTTTTCTTTTCTTTTCTTTTCTTTTCTTTTCTTTTCTTTTCTTTTCTTTTCTTTTCTTTTCTTTTCTTTTCTTTTCTTTTCTTTTCTTTTCTTTTCTTTTCTTTTCTTTTCTTTTCTTTTCTTTTCTTTTCTTTTCTTTTCTTTTCTTTTCTTTTCTTTTCTTTTCTTTTCTTTTCTTTTCTTTTCTTTTCTTTTCTTTTCTTTTCTTTTCTTTTCTTTTCTTTTCTTTTCTTTTCTTTTCTTTTCTTTTCTTTTCTTTTCTTTTCTTTTCTTTTCTTTTCTTTTCTTTTCTTTTCTTTTCTTTTCTTTTCTTTTCTTTTCTTTTCTTTTCTTTTCTTTTCTTTTCTTTTCTTTTCTTTTCTTTTCTTTTCTTTTCTTTTCTTTTCTTTTCTTTTCTTTTCTTTTCTTTTCTTTTCTTTTCTTTTCTTTTCTTTTCTTTTCTTTTCTTTTCTTTTCTTTTCTTTTCTTTTCTTTTCTTTTCTTTTCTTTTCTTTTCTTTTTCTTTTTCTTTTTCTTTTTCTTTTTCTTTTTCTTTTTCTTTTTCTTTTTCTTTTTCTTTTTCTTTTCTTTTTTCTTTTCATAAAAAAGGCTATTTCTACTCTAAGTGTATAGCACAGATTTGTCTTTATCCAGAGCACTATTTTTTTAAAATTAGTCATCCATGAGAACAGATAAGTTTAAATTACAGAGAAAATGCTCTGCAAACTAATCAGTGTTGCAAAAGAAGAAACAGCTCAGGAGACCTGGAGAGACTCCAGTTCCATAGAATTCATCCATTCTCCCAGTTCCCAGAAGTTCAGTCTTTCCTCCCTCCTTTTAGGAAATTGTTACATTTTGGTTAATGCAAGACTAAAAATCCTTCCAGAAATGGATGTGTTAATAGGGAGTAAGAAACGAGCCTTTCTTTTATGATTTCCAGTAGGAGAATCACACTGTAGAGTCTGTACTGAGTTTTGTCTTGTAGTCCCTAGCATGAATTTTGTTGCATACATAAATTTGGGACAGCACATTTAAGTAACACATAACCGCAGAGCATATCATCCAATGCATTCCCTTGCCTGTTCATGGAAAGAGTTGACAACACAGCACAGTGTTTCTGTCTGCGGTTTTGATGAGCTGAATCCAAACCTAACCATTTTCTCTTCCATCTGACACCATAAAACTCAGACCTTGTCCTGGAAGTACAGGCATTTTACATGCAGAAAGAAACTTCTTCAGCAATTGTAGAAGAGCCTGCATTACTCTGAAGCACATTAGGTTTAGGCTGTTCATTTTTCAAAACCTTTCCTGCCATGAAACACTGCTACATGGACTTATCTATTTCAAGCACAAATTTCCTTCTGCCTACTGTTTGCAGAGGTCTGCTCGGGGTCAGGAGGTGAAGCAGAGCTAGATTCCTGCCCCATGTCTCCTCAGCAGCCAATGCAGCCAGCCAGGGCCACAGACAGCTCATCTCAGCCACCACCGAGGCACAGTACTATATTTCAGCCTGCATATAATTATTTGGAGAAGTGGTTTTCATAGAATGGGATAGTCCCGTGACTTCAGAAATATTTGCAGGAAAAGCTTTGTGGTGTGCGTACTTCTTTGTAGAATGGTGAACCCTGAATCACATTTATTATGAGTCAATATCAATACACAGTGCTGATGGCCTGAACATTGTGCCAGAGGGAGCACTACACTGTGCATGTCTTGATGTGCCTTTCCTTGAAATGTTCCTTGTGGCTACCATTTAATCATAGAATCATAGAATGGTTTGGGTTGGAAGGAATTTTAAGATCATGTAGTTCCAACTCCCCTGTTGTGGGGAGGGACACCTTTCACTATACCAAGTTACTCAGAGCTTCAACCTGGTCTTGAAGACCTCCATGGATAGGAAATTCAAAACCTTTCTGAACAACCTGTTCCTTTCTCAACACCCTCACAGTAAAGAATTTATTTATATTATATAATTTAAACTTACCCTCCCTCAGTTTAAGGCCATTCCCCTTTGTTATATCACTATATGCCTTCCTGAAAAACTTCTCTACACCTTGTTGCAATCCCTCTTAAGTACTGGAAGGGGCTATAAGGTCTCACTGGAGCTTTCTCATCTTCAGGCTGAGAAACCCTAATTCTCTCAGCCTGTCTTCATAGGGGAGTTGCTCCAGCACTGTGACCCTCCTCCAAACTCATTCCAACAACAGGTGAATGTCTTCCTTGTGTTGGGCGCCCAAGATCTGGACACACTACCCCAGCTGGGGTGTCACAGGCAGAGAGTAGAGAGGGAGAATCCCCTCCCTTGATCTGCTGCTTTCCCTAGTCCTCTCCTTACCGAGGATCTCAGGCCAGGGGTACATGAAATGTGCTCCTAGGAAGGGTGGGACAGAAATCATGGGGAAAACTAGGATGATGATAAAATGCAGATCAGATGGTGACTTCCCTCCTGACATTTCTAGGTCAGAATCAAGCTCTGTGTTGTGGTAGAGGCTCACAGAACTGATCTGTAGACGATCTGATCCTTTGATGCTTTTCTTGCCTTCCCCTCCTAATAACATTAAAGTAGCTCTAACTCAACAGCTCCTCCCCTCTACCCCTGACCTCTGTGACTGTGTTTGCCAGCAAGGTTCACAGTGGTGAGTACCAGCCCTGGGGAGCCCTGTCGTGTGGCCTGTTACAAAGGATTGCTCTGCTGTAGGTAGGCATGGAAAGTCACACACCAACACTACCAAACTTCAGCTTTTTATCTGTGTTTCAGACACCTTCATAGGTGTCTAGCATTTCAAAATGTTGAAAGCGTCTGGCCTTGACATGCATTTTTTTGGGAATATTGTGGAAGGATTTAAATAGTAACAATATGAAATATACATACAGGTTTGGGTTGAGATTTTTAGCATCTTCAAGATTAACCTGATGAATATTTTTGAAATATTTTAATGAACCAAGTGCACATTAAAAAAAAAATCCATCTTGCTTTGTTCAACTCACTAAACTCCCTCCAAAACTGCAATATTTTATTTCAACAGAATTGGAGGACACATGGGAAGAAAATCTGTGAACCTTTCTCGTCAAATTAAATGCATTAACTGTCAGACATCTGTATCTGCATTTCCATTCTCCTAACACAGTTTGTTAACACCTACACAAATTCACAGTATTTCTCCATGCCATTGAACACAGATTCATTGTTTACATCTACCATCTCTTTTCCTCTCCCTTTCTCCTTCCCTTTACCTGTCTCCAAAAAAATTTGACCAAAAAAATTGCACCCAGCTCAATTACTGTCAGTTTTTTCCAGGCATTTGCCTGCCTATGTGCAAAGGCTGAGGATGGACCCCCCCTTTGCAATCAGACAGACTGTATACCAATACTTGCAATTTCCAATGGGAACATCTTACTTCTGTTCTTTTTTCCCATTATTCTTTTTCCTTTCTTCTTTCCATGATCATGGCTGAGGGAGGTATAAACAGAGTCTCACCATGCCCCAAAATACATAGCAGCACTTTGGGAAGTTTGACAAACTGCAATACATGTTTAGATTTCCTGACTCAGAGACAATGCAGAGAAGAGGCTTCTGGCAAGTTTCCTGGGGATGGGATGCAATTGCTCTGCTCTGCAATATACAGTATGGGTCACAGGCACTTTGAACATTTACAGAGCACCAGTTCAAGAGGAACAAATCATTTTTTAATCTTTGGTTTGGTAATTAAATGCAACTTAGTAGATTTTCTGCATATGAGAAAGCTGACTGGAAAGGAATCAGATTGCTGTGAGCTAAAAAGGAATTATACATGACACTGTGCAGAATGTAAGTATGGCAAAGTTCCTTTCAAAGTGCCTCTCAAATTGTCATCTCTTCCTCCTCTGACTTCTTTAGGAAATATTTACCCCTTCATCACTTCCTTATCTGTATGACTACTCATTTCCTGCACACATGGCATTTGGGACAATTCATGAAATTTCAGTGGATCCATAGAGCCTAGGGAAAACAGATTGGAATTTCCAGGTGATATTTGTGCACATCATTATAAAAAAGATCTGATCTAACTTCACAGCCATACAAATAACCTGGTTTCTATTTCCAATCTTGGTAGATACCTAAACATATTTTAACCTTTCCTGGCTTGGTCCTTAGCTTGCCTTCTCTACAGTGTGATCTCTTTTGAGCATCCATGGCTTCCCCACCCACAGCTTTTTCCACCTTCTCCTGCATCACTGAAGTGCCTTCTTTTCCCCTTCAGTGCCCACAAATCCCCTGACAGACAGATCCCCTCATCCCCAGACCTCCTCTGGGTAAGGTCCTAGCATTCTCCCAAGGCAAGTGAGATGGAAGCAGGTGGAAATTATGTTAAGAAATTCCAGATTCTTCCAATATTTTTAAATCGAATTTTTCATTTCAAAATGTAGATGATTTTTTTTCTGAAGTGAGTTTGTACTTGTAGATAACATCATTATTTAAAATGGACTTTAACTTTAACTTTAGTTTTAGTCTTCATCAATTTGCATTTTTATTAGAGTGATCCAACAGACCCAGATTTTTAAAACCAGGAAGATAATATTTTCTGAAAAGCTGCACAAGTAGTACAAGAAGTCAAGCACACTGAAACTGATCTCTCACATTCAAAGATGCTCTCATGCAAAAGCAATGCTTTCTTTATTTAAAAAGAAAAAAAAGTATATCACACAAAAACTTTAAAGGAAGCTGGGAAAACACTTCATAACAATATTTTTGTCTCACAGCACTTATCAATAGTTTGTAGAGAAAATCCAACGCACAAAACACACTCCTGTCCCTAAGGCTCTCAGCTCCCCCTTGCTCTGTAGGGAGATTGCTTAGACTGTAGCACACGTGATTCACTCTTGGAAAATCAGTATAATAATCATAATCACATAAAAATATTCTGGCTGATCTTTTTCTTCTTTGGCTCACAGTCAAAAAAAACAACCATAAACTTCTTCAAGAATACTGAAGGGGTTTTTTTCCCTTCCATGTGCAATTACATGTATTTTTACTAACAGAAATGACAAAAAGCACCGGTAATGGATAGAATTTTATGAAAAAACAAACCTGTTTCAGACACACCTCAGCTAAAGAAAAGGCTGCCTCAAAACCAAGTTCCACCATGCTGCAATAGCACTGAGATTTTTATTATTTAAAGGTAATCTTTCTCAGGATAGGAAGCCTTCAAGGGAATAATAAGGCAATTCAAATGTATGTAAGAAGAAGAAGAACAGGACATACTGAGCTTGAGACAGCTTAATGCATTGTTCTGAAATGATCTGTTCAAGTAAGCATGTTTTAACTCACAGGCACTTTAAAGTGATCTTGCTGCGTTCTGCCAGATCGTGTTATCTGTACAAATATAGGTAGATAAACACTTTAATTCTTAAGGTCACAACATGGGTTAGAATCATGAAGGATGTGCAAATAAAATTCACAGAGAAAAAAAATCAAGCTCTTCCTAAATGAGAAACAACAGAAACAAACAAAAAAAAAAAANGGAGAGGACCTCTAGGGAATAGGTTTTAGGAAGTAGTAATTACATCTGAGAGAGGCAAGGTTATCTGGGATTTATAAATTTTTCCAAATATTTATGCCAGGTGCTAAAAAGCAGCATTGCCCTTGCTTACAACTATTTGGACAAGCAGGCTTACAGCTTTCCTCTCTGTGTAAACAGTATAGCAGCATTCTAAACAGATTAATAGCAGTATCAGTTCAAGTCAAATATTTGTGTGAGCTAGATGAGTGGAAAAGGTAGTCTAAGGGGAATATTTTAACCACAAATTCTGAAAGGTACAGAAGTGTCCTGCCTGCATGCAAACAGCCCACCTTGACCAAATCTTTCTGTTTAAAATTAAAAGGTTTCATGACCTAATCCATTATTTCCGGTGACCTAAGAAAGACTTTCTCTCCATTTCAGCTCTGTCAGAGATACTTATATTTGGGCTCACCATCACAGCAGAGAGGTACCAGTACTGGAGCTTTCAAAACCAGGATTCAATGACCAAGCACTAGACTGAGAAGGGATCACCAATTCTCTCTGATCTTACTGTTGGTTTATGCTACAATTACAATGAATAACTAATGCTCAAATTGCCACATCTGCACTCAGATGGAAGGGAAAGCAGTGGAGGGGAGATGGGGACCAAACTGCTATGCCTTTGGACATAGAGCCCCTGGACCTGAGCCCCTGGATACAAGCTGCTCCCATACAAAGCTATTGCTGCTGGTTTTTGAGCAGTAAGGGTCTCAGTCTACTGTCAGTCTGTAAGAGAGGTGAGTATGGAATAGCTCCTATATAGCTCCTATAGTCCATAAAACCTGTTGGAGAAACACAGATTTTACAGTGGTGTTCTGGGTCAGAAAAAATTGATAGACACTGATCCAGGTCGAGTTTATGAAGGCTGAAAAAGCTGAGGTGATGTTTGTCTCTCACGTCCATGATCAATGGGTTTGAAGAAAAACTTACACATCCCTTTGCATATGAATCAACATCACTTGTTCATTTCTGTCTTGATGTTCTTCATTTTTGAATTCTAGAAAGAATTCATTTCAAATAATGAACTGCTATGGAATTAAAGCAGCACATCACAGAGGCTGAACTACTTTATAGCTTAAACCTGATGGGTCATATTTCACCATTGTTCTCAACATCTGCAACTTTCTCTTGTACTGTGGAAGACAGAAGTAAATGTCTTGCAGGAGAGTCACCAGAGAGAAGCAGCCAAGATATTTAAGTGGCACAGTTGTACTGCCTCCAGAGCTGGAGAGAAAGCTCTCCCTGAGAGCAAGTGGGGCGAGGAAGCCTGACACAGCTACATGCATTCACCACTGGTTTGTTAAACCTGGCACTTGTCTTCTTCTGCACGAGAAGCCAAACAGCAATAGTTAACTGGTCTGCATCATAGAGAGCTTGGTGGGAGCAGTCAGTGAAAGGGGAAGTCCCCTTCCCTGAAAGCCCAGTCTCTAAACACCAGCACCTATGGGCTCTGGGGAGGCTACAAGCCCAGTAAATCCACCATCTCCAGGGTTTGCCCATTTCTGCACCACAGTGCATGGCAGTACAGCCCTAAATCTGCTTTTTTGGGAACCTCAAGCACAGTTTGAGAGAGCAGAAGGGGAAGAAGCATTTCTGTGGGTATCAGCAGCAATAAAGGGATGCTCTTGGAGGCAGATAGCTCCAGTGGAAGAAAGCAAGCCAGGAGCCTGTTGAATCAGTGGCTAGTGACTTCTTCTGCTTGGCAGAGTAAGGGGTGTTTGTGTGGCCCAAACACTATGCGGGAGGTGATGCACCTGGTGTGCAGCTCTACCAGGTCATTGCCTCCTCTCCAGCCTCCATGTGTGGTCTGAATTTGTCTGTGTTAAGCTGGAGATCCAAATTGTGACAGCAGAGACCTATTAATAAAGAGGAGAAAAGGCAACTAAATCCTCTACATGTAAGAGCTGCGAACACACAAACAAACAAAAGTTTCTGCAAAGGTGCAGCAGTTTGTCAGGACAGAGTAGATTTTTTCCCCCCATTGTTTTTTTAACTTCAGAGTTACAATCAGGTGATAAAGGCTTTTGAGATAGACACTGCCAGAGGATGCAGGAGCACCTTCACTTGACTGCCCTGGGAGGAGGGAGGAGGCAGATGGTACTGCTTCTGCAGCCAGAGGGATGAGGGGGAAGGAGGAGACAAGCCCTGGTGTGGATGCAGGAGCATCAGGTGGTCCCAGAGGAGGAGGTTTTGAGCTTCAGTGCTGCCACACCCAGCAGTCCCAACTCTGAGCGCAAGAGTTTCTGAGCCAAGGGCAGCCAGCACAGCACTTCCCAAATGGCAGCACATCCATGTCAAGAGCCACGGGCTTTTGCAGAGAAAACTCTGCAAAAGTTTTCTGGATGAAACATACTGGCCAGAAATTTTACTCCCTTGCCTCACACCCTACCTTCATTTGCAGAGACAATGGAGTCAGCCACAGGCAGGTCTTGCATGAGGTCCCTGATGAAGCACCTTGTACCCTCTCTGGTTTGGGAAAACCTTCAGGATCGGCAGCTCACACTGCTGAACTCCCTCTGACTTCTTTTTGCAGCACAGGCTCCAGTGAAGAAGCCTTGTGTAGGACCTGGTTTTCCAGCTGGTTTTCAGCATTCCCAGCTGAGCTTTCTTGCAGGAAATGTGCACCTTGGAGCCCAGCCATCTGCATCGGCTGTAATCCCGGAGGCCTTCCTGTCTCACTGGGGCTGGGGATAGGAGCGGTGGAGCCTGGCACAGGAACTGCTCTGTCCTGTCCCAGACTCACAGAGGCAGAAAGTTAAAAAGAAAACACAAAACAACCCAAAATACATGACCACAATCCACTGTTGCTCAGCAGTGGCACTGGTCTGATTGCTGCTGTTCACATGAAGTTTAGAAAGGCTTTGTTCAGCCTGAAAAATGTCCTCCCATCTGAGCCTCAGCCTGCAAGAAATGCTCACAGTAAGAAACCCACAAATGTCAAATATTAACTTTTGTATTATTATAGACAGGGGCTATAAATCCTGGTCTCGAATCTGAGAGATAAATTGGTTTGGATTAAATAGTTCATCTTCAGAGGCTTGAGAGCTGAATTTAAGCTATTTTGTTCTGTACAGAGGTGGTGCTCTAAGCAGCTATATATGTTTCCTAGAAATGTCATTGCCAAAGAAAAATTGCTGAGGACAAGTGGGACTAGATTAGAGTTTATTCTAGAAGATCAGGAAATGGAAATGGTGTTTTCACTTAGATTTAGATGTCTGGTTTTCTGAGGAGTCTCCTCAAAAGCATTTCTTCTACTGAGTTAGATTTGAAAATGAATGAGTGGCTCTTTCAGAGGATGATGACTGCTGCTAGTCACAGCCCTGGCTCTCGTGCCACAGATATTGGCTTTAAGATATTTGTAAACATAATTAGTCTTCCAGGCACATTTCTCCAGAATGTTGGATTGCTTCCAGAATACAGGCCAGGATCTTTGTCTTAGATGATGATACCTCCTCTCCTTTCAGGAGTTACTGGACTGGTAATTCAGCTAGAGTCATCTAACTGGTCAGACAAACTGAATCATGCAAACTGGTCTCACTCATCAGAGGAAATTTCACATTCTTGTACACACAGGAACACAGGAAAGACTCCCACATTTTTAAATGACTAATCAAAGATACAGCCATTTGTGAAAGACTTTGAAAATATGAGTCTGTCCTTACACTGGTGTCAGAATTGCCATAGACACAGCACATACTTCTACTTGGTACTGACACCAGAATGATTCTTTGCTTTTTCTTTTATACCCCTCTTACATACTCTTTTATATAGTTTTATGTATTCTAAGTGCTTTTAGCCTACATAACTTTACTTTAGCCTTCGTAAGTTTCCAAGTCTGACAACTTAGCTGAGACCCACTGTAATGTTAAATCAAAAGACCAAACAGTCTGGAAGTCCCAGACGCCAAAGACCTCTCCAAAACATATTTTTGTTAATTAAAATAAGACCATCCAGGGAGAAAGTTCCTCAGAACAAAGAGTTCACTCGAGGCTCTCATTGGAGAATCTTTGATAAATATGTTAATTTTGCAAGGCCTACAATTGTGTGTATTTCAGTGTGATGGTGTGCATGCATTTTCAAGACATTCCACTTGGACAAAGTGCTGTACCCAAAACTCCTGAAATAAATACAGAAGTAAAAACCCTGTTTACCCATAAACCATGTTTTGGTTTTAATTTTAAGACCAAAGAAAGGCAACAGTACCAATGGATTAGTACAAATCTACCAAACATGTTAACACCTATTCTAACTTACTGAAAAAGACATTTAACTTTCAGATTGTTGAGAGATGACAATTTTCCATCTCAACTAAAAGTAAAAAGAATAGCTCAATTGAATACAGGAAGTATGAAACGCTCTTCAAAACAGGAAGGAGAGGATGCTTTCTGGATGAACAACTCATCTAGATGCATGTTATTTTCTAGTCCAAGTGGATTTCATTCCAGATGAGCATCTTTTTCGTACTGCTGCTTGTGTAGGTGGGATACATTACATGTTTGTCTTTCGTTAGTAGACTTTAGTTTATTCAATTAATAAATATTTAAAATAAAAAAGTTCACAGAAGTCTTGTCATTTAGATATAGCTCTTGAATATAAAGCACTGCATAGAAAAATAAAGTCACTTGAAATGTAGTTTATAGTCCAGTAACTTTTTTTTAACATCTTTATGTTGTACAGTAATATTATACCATAAAAGAGAGAAAAAGTACACGTTTTGGGGGTGTGGGGAAGTCTAAAACAAAGATTTTAAGACTGAAACAATTTTTAGAAAAGTTACAGGAAACCCTTTAGTTACAGTTAAATGGATGCCAAAAATTTTCCAACAAGCCAAGCCAAATTCAATGTAATCTAAGGAACATCAGAGGAACACTCAGAGCCTTGCTATGATTATCTGCGTCTGTGCCTCAACACAGTCCAATTTTAAGTGCTATGTGACTTAGCAGGGTGTTCATAAACCTAACCTTCCACTTAAGTCACATTAAAACTGAATTGAGCATCCCACTGAAATACCATGCCTTATGCTCATGTACCACGCAAGGCATTGACTGAAGGGGAAATGAAATTATTCCAAACTCAGTAATACCTGAAGCGTTCTTGCCCTCCAGCAAATCATGTGCTACAGCTGAGCTGGCAATGGCTTTCATCCAGCTAACACTGTGATGTTTTCTTATACTCTACAGACATGGGATTATCTCATTCCCTGCATCCCTTCCCTCCTTCTCACAGTTTTATGGCAATTAATATGCAAACACGCTAAAGAGGTTTATTCTTAAATGCACTGTCTTGTAAATCAATACATGGAAGATCTAGAACTAGTCCATTGCTGCATCAGCAGAGGTACACCACCCTGTATGGTTGCAGTCTTTCCCACAGCACCCTTTGAATTCAGAGACTGGCAGAAACTAGAACTTGCTGAGCTCCCACGATGAATCAGTTACACTTAGGAGTCTCACACACCTCCACCAGGACAGAAATAGACTGCACTTAAAATAGGGTTTTTCCTTTCTTTACCCTCCCCCTGTTTTTTCATCTTTTAGATAGATGTGTTCTTTGGCTTATTCCTACTCACAAGAGGAAAACAGAGGATGCATTAGGCTGGTAGTTCAATGTACAAAGATGAAAGGCGAAAAGCTGAGCCAAAGAACCATAAAACTTTCAAGACTAACTGATGAAACCTTCTGGATGCTGACTAAGCGTATATATTTTCCAAATTATTCTGCAGATAAGAAAGGACTCTTCTTTTTTTTTTTTCTACTATGTCAGCTAGTCTAAGCAAAAGAGCAAGCCTTGATGACTCGTGCTTGCACCTCCAAGACCAGCATTGCAGGATGCCAAAGGACTCCTCTGGCTGGGGGTGGTCACCAAGAACATGGACCTTCAGGCTAGGCTGCCCTACTACAAGATGTCAAAGCAAAAATCAAGTAGACCTGTGGCTGTGCAGAGGTCAATGCAATGAGCAGAGAGCTGTGGTGATCTCCCCTCAGCAATCCAAACTGCTGGAGGCCAAATGAGAGAGCCAAATTTAGGTCTGGAAGAAAAATTCTTCACTGGACAGAACGTCTGTTGTCCAGTCCAAAAGTGCAGATGTGGATCTCAGTGGCCTATCCAACAACTGACAGTGGGGAGCACAAGCTTGCAGCTCACTGCGGGTGAAAGGAGGTGCCTTGAGGAGCTGCTTGACTATCCAGAAGCAGCAAGGCGCCTGGAGGGGCCCTGTATACCTCGTGGGGTGCCTTGCCAACACCATCACTACAGAACCTGAAAAGCTCGTTAAAACATCTGTGTTAGACTAACAGGCAGCCCCCACCCAGACCGAGGGGGCAGTCATTCACTATGTATAAAGAGAATACAAAATACTTATTATGCACATCATAAACATCAATCCTTTGTGGCACCAAGTAAAGATGTCACAGTGCTGTTCTTTCAATTTCTAGCTTTTCACTCATCAGACATTGATGAGCTGTGATCACCTGCCACCCTAACCAAGAACAAACCTCACACACCCAATCACAAGCAGTTTGGGTCTTTGAAACAGATGGTGAAAGAAATACCATGTATAAATCAGAAAATTCTGTTACCAGCTTAGAGGCAAAAAAAACCCAAAACAAAACAACCAAAATAAACAACAAAAAAAGAACCAAAACCAAAGAAGTTCCCTTTCTCTCAACAAAATACATTCCCGAACAGCTCACAAAAGCTGTACTTTTCACATGCAGAGACTTCTATTATGCTGGTTATTTTACAATTTATTCCCTGGTTTTACAGGAGTGTTTTGGCTGGATGATTTCCTTGGCCATAACAACAGCTGAATTTGAATTTCAAATCTCACAGTCTACACAGTCCAGACTTCCCTTTCAGGAAGAACTTTAGTCTTCTAAATTTCAAATTCCTGATTTTAGCAGACTTGGCAAAACACTAGGATCCATAACTGTGTGTGCAAAATATTGAAAGTTTGAGTGGAAGCCAACCCAATCCCATGCTGCACAGGCAGGGCTGCTATGTTTGCAAAAATCCTCTCCTGCGAAGGACTTCTGATCCAGAAATGTATTATCACTGTTGAAGCTCTGCTTCTATTGTACAGCCAATGCAATTGAGATCTGAAATAAGACTGGCTTCCAGTCTGGTACAGGAAAATAGTGGCAGAGAAGAGACCATAAAATCTGTGTAATTTTTATGTTTTGCTTTGCTTGGATACCCACAGCCGGGCAGCAGGCAGTGTCAAAGCAGTGGGAAGGTGACTAGAGGAGCCTGGCTTGCCTAGGGACTTCCTCACTGCAGAAGGCACCAACCACTTGCCATTCCATCAACAGCAGCTGAGCTGCAGGTTCTCCCAGAGCCCTTGATCTGGGCCAAAATACAGCCTGTTCCTTTCACTGCAAGGCCATCACCTCCTACAGAGAGGATACTGTCTCTTGAACTCATTGTGGCTCAGCATGAGACCCAAACCACCCTAAATTTTGAGCCTTAGATGTATGACTTAGTGTAAAATATCTCAAGAGATGCAGCTGAACAATTTCAGGAAAATGGATTTTAGCTGCTACATTTTTTCTCATGTACTGAGTGCTTATCTTGATGTGCTATTACAGTTCCCTCACCACACAATGAATCAGGAAGAGTAAATACACATGGACCTGAGGCAGTAGCCTGCTGGTAAGTCTGTTCTACCACTCACTGGTAAAAACTAATGCTGTGTGGGACAAAATCAAACCAACCATCTTCCACAACACACAGTACACAGTATGTTGTAGCTGTATTTTTTATTTTCTACAGTGACAACAAAGGAAGTTTGTAAAAAAAATGTGTGCACCTAGTTCACATACATATATGAACATATACATATATATGAATTCCAGGACTGTACGTAGCCATGAATGGAAACAAGTCAACTTGACAGTTAGCCAGTATAAAGAGAGCTAAAAGAAATTCTAGCTCATACACCTATCCCTACTTCCCCTGCCAAAATGTGGTTTAGCCATCACTTTTTCCTATTTAAAAAGAAAAAAAAAAAGAAGTGTAAATGTTTCCTCTGTTCCTGTGTTAAGACGTGTAGAAATAGGAAAAGTTACTAACACAATGATTTCTGGACAAAACTACATAACTTCTATACCCAAAGAATAATATTTTGGTGTTATTGTGGCTGACAGTACTCAGGAATCAGCACAGCTAGGATTCCACCCCCAAGCAATTCAAATGAACAAATTAAAAAAAATATAGAAAAAGAGAAAGACTGTAATATGTTTGATCTTATGCTGTCATTAACTTCAAGTATGGTTGCCTTTAGCAAAATACATCTAAAAAGTCATGTAGTTCTTAGAAGGACAGAAGGGTCTCAATATGAAAAAAGTTCTAAGTCATGCTGCAGTGAAGATGCAGCAGGGTTTAAGTGACTTCGCAAAACTTAAGAGAAAAGAGAGAATCAGCACCAGAGCTGAGAGCAGCACAGCCTCATCCTGTTGTGAACCCTTTGCAGCCTTGATCCTTCCAAAACTCAGAACACTACCCAGGTTAGGAGCATTTTTTCAGGAACCCACTGTTTGCAGCATGAATTCCTTGGAAAAAAAAAAAAGATAAAAGAAACACTATAAAAAAGAGAAAAGAAAAATAAAAA
Source organism: Erpornis zantholeuca (assembly GCA_013400515.1). Classification (NCBI taxonomy): domain Eukaryota; kingdom Metazoa; phylum Chordata; class Aves; order Passeriformes; family Timaliidae; genus Erpornis; species Erpornis zantholeuca. Next base: position 164,516 of record VZTN01030640.1, read on the forward strand.
AAGAGCCTAGCTCAGAAAGCACTATCATGCCTTTAAATGCTTTGACAGTTCTAAGTGTTTTCTTCCTGCTCAGGAGGCTTGTTGGCAGCCTTAGCCGACCTGCAGCCTGCTATGTATTTAATCATGGGCTTCTGGCCATGGCTCATCTGGGACCTGCTTCTACGTTCCTGGTTAATTTTAGCCTTGCCCATTAGCATTAGGGGAGATGTGATGTCTGGCACGGAGGTAGAGGGGGCACTGTCCTCCAGACTTGGGGATAGGGTAGAAATATCACTGTAATTGTGACAGGCTTCGGTTCATGCAGAGAGATGGACAGTTCTTTCACCAACACACAAGATCCAGGCAACATGAGGCCAAGGGCCTGTGCTCTGCTCCCCACTGCCAAGGGGGCAAGGGCTGCCTTGCTGCTCACTTCCCCCTCCTCAACAGTATTTAAAGATGAGAGCAAAGGGAAGAGCTTTGCTGCACCTTTTGTGGCTGCCTGCTTCCTGTGGCCTGAGGAGAGAGGTGTACTTGGGCATGTGTTCTTCACAAACATCCCCAAAAAAGTCACACAGCCCAAAAAGCTGCCAATAACTCTATTCGTGCCTCAGGCAGAAATCTGGGCAAACTCTGGCCATGAATCACAGGAAGAAAAGTCAGAAGGACTTTAACTTTTGAAATCTTGCATAAATGGCAAAAGCAAGAGACATTGTAAAGGAAGAGATTCTGAAGGTCTCTGTGGTTACTTTAAGAAGACATTGACACCTTCAGAGGTTCTTTTTCCCCTCTGGACATCATAATTCAAGAGACATGGTCCAAATTTTTGGGCAGCAAATGTATGAACTATGTCCCAGGACCATCACAGCAGGAGCAAGATCTTTCTGGCGCACTAATTACAGGGAACGGTGAGGATGAACAAAGTGCACTCCAAAACTCCTTGTAGATGCATTAAAGATGACATCTCTGCTCAGAGGCTCTCCCAGAGCATCCTGTCAGACTCTACTAGTCATGTCACTTCATATTATTTGATGTGATGCCACACATGGCTGATAAAACCAGACAGACATACACAACAATATAGTAATCATGCTTCCAGAAAATGGCAAAATTAGTCCCCTGTGACATTGTGACCAAGTAAATTAAAACCAGAGTGGAAAAAATATGTTTCACCAGTATTTTTTGGTGACCTAGTATGAAATTATTCATTTAGTTTTACTCTCCAAAACTTCTTGCAAGCAGCTGTCCCTATAAAATAGGGACAGTCCTACAAAGGGAGTATAAACTGCCCTTTTGTATGTGTAAACGAAGAGCAGCCACAAAATACATCCTGTTGACAAAAAGATATAAAAACCACTGCAGAGAAGGAGTAAGTTAGGTATGCTGCAACACAGCATTTGTTTCTTCATCACATCTTTCTGGAAAAATGAAGATGCTTGCCATCACTTCAAATTAAAAGGCACCTTCCTTTCAGTGTAACACTGTGCTCCCAGCCCAGGCCTCTAGCCTCCATGATTTTAAGTCCTGAGCTGTGAGTCAGCAGAGCTACTGCATTGCTTAACTTCAAGGCTCACTCATGGAGCCTTTATCAAAAGGAGTGTAGTGCCATTACCTCCCTCCCTGGCTATTAACCCACCTTCAGGAGCTGAAGCTTTCTTTCTATCCTTGTTTGCTTCATCAAAATCTCTCTGTTGTTCAAGCTGCCATACTGGATCAGACAAAAGGTCCATTTCACCTGAAGTTCTCAGTAACAGCACTCCATGGCCCCCGGTATGCTGGCAAGGGAAACACTGTCCTAGCTTTTCCCACCCGCTGCACTTTCTTTGCTATCCTTGATTAACACATAGGTTGTAGCAATCATAAAGTATAAATATTTTTGGCATTAAATGGAAATATTATTGATGTTAAATCATCCTATAAAAGCACTTATGGTAGATTTCACAGATACTGGATAGCATATAAATGCTTTCTGCTGTCAAGCACTGTTTTGGGAAATATAAACACCTTAAGTTCTTTATGTATATAGAACAGAGACTGCATGATTAGCCTGACCTGTCTTTAGCACTCCTCAATCCTTTCCCAGTTCTATTACAGTTGCCCATTTTCCCCTTTAAGACAGTAACAACAAAGACCAGAAGCAGGACTGAACCTAAATTCTTCTTCAAGCATATTTTTAAAAGTTTGGGCCCAAATATTTCAGTCATTTCTGAAAACAAAGCCTGAGAAAAAAGGCTTTTTTTGCTCACATTAAAAAAAACCACTGTGCACTTACAAGAAAAACACTCAAGCCTTCTTGGTCCGAGGGTGGGACTCGGGATTTGGCTGCAGGAGCACAGGAGCACAGGGACTGTGACACCCAAGTCGTGACTGCAGGAGCGGGAAGCCTCACAGGGGAGATAGCAGAGGGACAACAAAGAATGCAGCAAATGAGAAATACCCACATACAAAGGCACTGCTTACCCAAGTGTCTCCCAATCCCGAGGCCAAGACTGAGCCCTGCTCTCCTGATGCTCACCATCCCTCTGTGCGAGGAGGTGGTGAGCGATGGCCTCTCTCCCTGCCCTTGCCTAGGTCCCTATGGATAAGCAGTAATTACGGATGGTCAGTAACTATGTTATTTAAAGTGCCAGAGGTCTGTGTAATACTTTTTAAGGTCTCAGGTGCTGTTTGGGCAACAAATAAATGCCTTAATAATGTTGCATTGGGAAATATTTGGGGGCAGAAATAGTCTTTTAAAAGCAAACTGGGAAGTTTTACACAGGGAAACAGTAATGACCAGTACTTATAAAACTAAGTTTGGCAGTATCATCTAAAGCCTGAAGCAAGGCTCTCTGCAAATTTAAAGCCAGTTCCTTTTATGCTTGCTTGTTGGGATACTGTCTTGCAATTCCACAAGCACTTAGAATTATTCTGTACAATCCCTTACCAGAGTTACTGCAAAGGAAAGAGAAGCGTCAGAAATACAATAGACTTAGATACAATGTGAAACTGTTGATATAATCCAGATTCTGTATAAAACAACTTATTTTGGGAGAAGAGGCTTGGGACCACAGATGAATAAAATTCATTTCACATGTAATGAAGCAGAATATGGGTCAGCAAATCAGCTTTACTATTCACTTCTTTCTAGATAATACTAGATTAGATGAACTAACTCTTCACTGGGCTAATGCATATTACTCTTTTTTTTAGGAACCTGAGCTAAGCTGATTTGAGTTGTTTGCTGAATTGCATGAGTATTCACAGAGTGGACCCCTCTACCAGAAGATTGCCAAATACCAGATTTTTCTCTTTTACTTTTCTTTGTCTAACTTCCCACAAGTTAGCACAAAGTCATCATCATGGACACTTATTTCAAAGCAGCACAAAAAAAATACCTATGGTAGTGTTTGTGAAACACCAAGTTACCATAACAACAAGCATCTAACTAAGCCAGGAACAAGAAGTTTTACCTTAAATATCACAAGTAAATAAGACAGAATGCTAAGTGCTGAATAAGAAAAAGCTGTAATATTACTTGAGAAATAATCATCCACCCTGAACAAGGAGGTGGAGAGACTTTGCATTCATGTGGTTAAACACTACCATTAAAGCAATGGAGATGAGTAAAGAGTGAAATGCAGTTTGACTCCTGGTATTTCTTGAGTGTCTAATTTTACAAGCTTTATTACATTCTTCTAATATTTCTCCTGGGTGAGCATTTGATATAAACATCATGGCTTTTAAAACAAAACCAAAGCAAAGCAAAACTCAAACAGGCAAATTCTTTGGTGTTAGGTATAATAGCCCATTGCTTGATAAACTTCTGTCTTTGAAAAAATGCCTGGTAGAGTTTCAAAGTAGTTCTGTGAACCAGTTCAATTACCTTCCTGTAAGTAAGCACTGCTTAACACTGAAGTAACACATTGCTCTTGCAATGCTTTCTCAAACTGCTGGGCTGCAGTGGCTGCTTTGACCTGATCAGACACTTAATCATGCAGCAAGTCTGGGGAGATGCACCCGCTTGGGCAGGAAGAACAGACTACTTCTCTTTGCTTCTAGAGCATCTAGCACAGCCCTGAGATGTGGTGATAGGGACATGGCTGAATCACTGCAGAGTTGGCTTTTTTCTCTCCTCTTTTCTGGAAGCAGCCTATGTAAGCATGGATATGTGTGTGTGTGATTTACTCTGCATCACACCCCGCTAGATGAGCCAGGCTATGTCCATATTTAATTTCTCTGGGTGCTACTTTGCTGCGAATTGGCTGATTCTCATATGCTCCTCTCACATCAGGCCATGCTGGCCCCAGTGGGAGCTCATCTTCCCCACACATGTCCTGCCCTGAGGCACGAGGCCAGCCCCAGAGCCAGAACTACCTCCTTCCTCCCAGTTGCCATGGGCAGGCAGGATGGGAGGTAGTGCTGGCTGCCTGGGCAGCTGTCTGAAACTCTTCTTCTTTGGGGACTGGTTCCACTGTACTGGTTGTCTCAGAGAACAGAGCAGCTTCTTGCCTGCATGCATAACCAATTTGCATCAGTGCAAAAAACTGCCCTCTGGCAGGCAATTGCTCCCCTGCCTGTTGGAAACCTAGCAGACAAAGTGGGAACAGTAAGATTTTTTTAAAAAGCTGCCTAAATCTCTACCACCTACTGAGAGGGTCCCTATCTGGGATGTGCGGGCAGGTCACAGACTCTCTGGTTCCTCAGTAGTGTTGGATTGTTGAATATCCAAACTGCAGAAAATTTCCATTTGTGTGTGGCCATGAAAGGAGCCCTAGTGTGGCAGAGGCTGGGATGCCATCAGATACAGGTTTGGCAATGGTCATCCAAGCAATGGAAGTGCCCTGCCCTTCCCTTTCTGAAGGGAGGTAGCCACAACACCAATACAAGATTTATTAACTGTGCCTATTCAGCAGCACTGCTCCACTACAAAACTACAGCAGGGTAAACACAACAGTTTAGAGTCAGACTAGGAGTGCAAAGGTTCTTTCTTGTCTTAGACCACCCAATTTCCAAACACTGATCAATGAAGACTCATCCGTTTAGGAGCTGCCAGCTTTGATAGAGTTGCTTACACTAGGCTGTATGCATTTTGTCTCTGTAAAAAGATTATTTGACTTGGCAATAATTTACAAAAGGGTGCTGATTGAAAAGACAAATGGAAATAAAATTTATATCTTTTGTTTGTTTGGATGGCTTTCCATTTCATAGCTTAAGGGAAACCATCATTTAGAAGATATATTCATCAGTTATGAAGGATTCACAACCTCCTCTATGGTAACAAAGACTAAGTACGAACCATGACTGTACATGTATCAGTCTTGTCTGGACTTTTTATTTTTGGAAACGAATACTCTTTAAACTATTGTGACAATGAAAAGTTTTGTGCAAATCTAAGTCGTAGATGGTAAGCCTAACATAGTTACTTTATGATCCAGGCCACAAGCCAGCAGACACATAACCCTGGAATGGACCTTAAGTCTAGTCTATCCCCCTAAATTATACACAGAGAAAGGATGACCCAACCATCCTCAACAGACCTAGGCTAACCAGTCCTTAAAAAAATACTCCAGAGAAGGTCATTCTTCTCCAGTTGCAATTATGCTGGGAACACACTAATCTTTGCAAAACTTTTATCAGGAGAAATTTAGTATTTTCCTGAGGTCATTAAACACCTCATTAGATAGCAGTGTATTTAACACTGGTCCCTGTGACACCACAACACTATCCCCAGTCTATTTAGTTGAATCTCTCTTTTGATGACCTGATTTGGAGATGTTAGCTAGGCATACCTTAAGTCACTTGTTAAGTGTCTCTCTACCTACACAAAACCACTGCTTTATAATCAGGTGTTATTTGGTGTTAGTGCACCACTGAAGTCCACTGTGCCAGATACCTGCCCCCTTCACTCTTGCCTCTAGAGCTCTGACATCAGGAGCATTTAGCAAGTCCCATTTTTCCTGAAACCACATTGACTTAGCTGTAAGTACAGTCCTTTTGTTGTCTCTGTCTCTTACTTAAGCTCCTAAATAGGCAGCTGACACAAGTGATGTCAAATTAACCAATTTACAATTAGTTACCAAGCATGACAGAACTCTACTCCTGTGATGGGATTTCCAAACTACAGTAGAAATTACAGGCAGTGGGATTTTAACCCCCACAGACAGCTGTTTCCAATGCAAAGTCTGCAAGTGAAACAGGACAACAGCAGTGGAAGGGATGAAACCAAATTTGTGTCCTGCTTCACCTTTCCACCCCAGGCTCCTTTTTCTTGAGCTTGAGTGTGTGGCTGGCCATGTGGAAACCTGAGGCCACAGGCTGTTGGCAGCTGGCCAAGATATACCTGCAGGCTTGGCAACAGCTGTCTGCAGTCAAAGAGCATGGAGAGCAGCTGAGTTTTCCTTCATGGATTGAAACATTAATGGGGTGTTTCTCTTCTGCCCAGATGTTGATTTTCACAAGGTTTGCGGGGGTTGAAATCTATGAAATATCTCCTCTGCTAAATTGGTAAGAATTAGTCTGTGGGTTTGGAATTATTTGGACAGAATCTGGCAAACTGAGATCCTTTTTGCCTCATTTTTGTAGGAAACCAAGCTGAAAACTCTTCTTCCGCCTAAATGGTCTGTTTTTGTATCCACTCAGTCACTGAGAAACTGGAAAGCATTTTGTTCTCACGAGGTCTAGAGACAACTTGTCACTACCCTTAAAATGAAGCAAATACTTACTGAATCCCATTTCATATCATTAGCACTTAACCATCATGAGTGATTCTGGACAAAAATAATGTCTTGGTACTTTTTCAATTCAAAATCACTTTATGCCCAGGCTCTCATTAAGGGGTTGTCCTTTGTGGCTCATCTCTTGAGGAGAGCTAGGGACTAATAAATTTGAAGACAAGTGAAGCACTCAGACCACTCAGAGGTAAGAGTTTGAGCCCTGCTCCTCTCTTCAGCACTGCCAGGTTCTCAGCCCCCAGCTCCATGTGCTTGCCTCTGTCTCTCTCCCTTTCTCCCTTGCCAACTTTCCCATTCCCCTCATGGGCAGCCCAGTACCCAGCCAGCACATGTGGAGATCCAGGGAGATGCCTTAATGAGGGGCACAGGAGACTCCCTGTCCTTTGTGGATTTACTGTGAGGCATCTTAGAAAAACTGGCCCCAAATACGAATAATGGCAAGCAGTTTATTGCAACAAAATTCTTTAATGAGTCATGATGGGACTTTGGGAGAGTGAGGAATACAAAAGACACTTGCTGACGGCATAAACATGTGAAATCCTGGCGATAAATGAACATTTCCTTTCTTGTGCAATAGAATTAATCTTATAAATTTTAACAAGGCCTTTCAAAATATTGCAAACTCCCCTCCCAACCTGCTGTGCTGCCACAATTACAGCAGAAAATAACTGGGGAGAAAATTACTGGGACATTGCTGATACTGCTACTTTTATAGATTTTCTGCCTTAGTTTGCCTAATAGCAGCAACAGCTAAAAATTTTAGGTACCTAACTTTGAAGACATTTTTCCCATAGTAAATGATAGATATTCTCATGTGAAATGTGTGCTGACATGGGACTGTCAGACCCTGTTGTGGCAGCACCAAAAGATTTTTTCCGAAACAGATGTGGCTTCCACAAAGAAAACCCTTAAATAAAATAGGTGGTTTAATGTATTTTTGGCAGGATGAAAAGCCATTAAATTGTTGACTTTGGGGAAAGGCAAACCCGTGTAGATCCATATTGTCCCTACACTGATGGACTGTTGTGCTTGAAAGAGCTCTGAACCAAAGCACACCTCAGCTTTGAAAACCATCCTTTTCACCCTTTTGTTTAGAAAAATAGTTTTATTTGAAATGAAAGCCTAGGATTCAGGGAATGAAGCACATGCTACATGAAGGCTTAAGACAATGCCAGAAACTTGTACTTTGCCAAGTATATGTTGTGTGTTACCTGTGAATTTCCAGCCCTTTTGAATGGTCAGATGGAGGGAGGACTTGTACCGCATTTAGACATTAAAACCTCTTTAAAAGTCACATGATGCAGAGACATAATGGCCTATTTTCTAAGCAGCTATGCAAATCCCTGTTTGCATGATGGATAACATATCTTCCAATTGCACAAAAAGTGCACATTGATATTTTAGGGATGTAAAACATGTGCTCTTGACATGTTCCAGAGATCACAACTCATGAAATTACAGGAGCATTATTTTCAAACACTGGTCATGAATGTTAAGCTTCAAAGTTAATGTTTATGTTCCTAGATACGAACTACAGAAAGATCAATTTATAATCCTAGTATTAAGTACCTACTCTGCACTCAAAAAAATTATTTGTACACATTATTAAATCCCAAAACCAAATCTTTTTTAGGTAACAAAATGGAAAGTTCTTCACTAGTATGAACTACCATAGCACCCTTCACAGTGAGAATGGCCAGCAGAACAACAAGGAACTTCCTTCTGCATTTGCAGGGCAAGAAATTAATGTACTCTCCAACTCTCCAATGATAGAATTCATTACACCCATTGCCTCCCCTAGGAGTTCTGTGACTTGGAGATCAGGTGTCTGCTGGAAAAGGTGTTGGTGTAACTGACAATTAAAATATGCATCCTGAACCCCTTCTCAAACCCCACTTCAGGAAGCACTGCTGCTGTTTTCCCCGGGAACCTATTGGTTTGTGCTCAAGTCAAAAGGTGGTCCTTCTCTCTCCCTGCTTGCTTAGGCTTTGACCCAGGAACTTACAGTCCCCAGAGAGGCACCACTGATTTCATCTTTTCCAAAAATAAGAAATAGAAAATTGGGGAAGTACAAAGCCAAAAGAGTAGTCAGAAGGAACGTGTAATCCTTGTGATGGTCTCAGCACTGAATTAAAGGGCAGAGACTCTCCTGTCACAATGTCCTACCAAGCACAGTTAAAATAAATGTTGCTGCTTGAGAAAAATATTGCAAACCTTGGGATTATCATACATCTGCTTTTGGGGAGTCAAAATCAGCTTGGAGGCTGTTTCTTTTACAGAGAGATGTCAGAGAACTCAAAATGTTTTACAAGAAAAGGCAACTTCTGTTCTTTTCATCTCCAAATGTGAACACCATGCCAGAGGTGATGGTTGTCTACCATGCCAGGGGCACAACTGAGGGAGAGGGAGCAGGAGACCACATCAGCTGTGCCTATGAGACACTTGACCACTGGGATGAAGGAGAAATAGGCTGTGGGAGATTTGGGATGTGACTAGAGGAATCAGTTTATCATGTTCAGGAAAACAAGATCAGAGCTTTATTTAAGGTAAGTGGCACTTTTAAACCTTTAAGTAAAAATACATATTAAACTAAATAATTGATTTGTGTTGGAGCTAGTAAGGATTTTTTTTACTAAAAATATTATATGATCAAAGCTGAGTGTGAGGAAATGGCAATGACTGGTTTCTCCTCCCTTCACTGGCTCATGAGAGAAGGAGGAAAAAAGAAAGGATCCCCTGATTTGAGATACCAAACCCCAACCCACTGACCTGGGACTTCTATCCATGCACCAGTCCCACGCCAGCAAGTTGGAGGGCATCAACTGTTTGCCAGAATGAATCAAGGCAGGACATCATGTGAGCAGTTTATTCTATGGTACAACCACAGACCTTGCTTGTTCCCCTGGAGAATTTTCTGCACTCACATAATGGTAGTAACAGTACTAAAAATCTCCAGGATCTGTTGGGTTCTAAAGAAATCACTTCCAACCCTCCCAGTCTGCAATTATCCTCTTATTGCTAGGCATAAACCATCCTGTGCTAGTGGGAAAGACAGGACACTTCAATAATAGTGTGCCCTGCCAAGGCAGGTGTAAATTCTCATTCACATATCAGCTTGTTTCTGTGTAAACCCATGGGCTGTTTTCCATTTTGGCTTCCTTTCAACATCAGGCTGTTGCACTAGCTAGAAGGAGTTAAATTCCTGAAAATATTGACAAGGAACATGTCAATGCCCATGTGTACTGATACCAAGCTGATCTCACTCCAAAGGCACAACCTTTTTAAACAGAACATACTTGCTGGAAAGCCTGTTGGAAGGGATGGGTCTATTCACGATCCAGTGCTGGCATTGTGGCCAGGGACCTGAACCCCTTCATCCCCAAGCCAATCATCCAGCAATCTAATGACTTCAGCAGGTACAAAATGGTTCCAGAGGCCACATATCTACTCTTGGACACACATAAGCAATCCCTAATGATTTCCATGGCATATTGCTATTTTTACATCCTCTTCAGTTTTCAAGTGTGAAAAGAAGTTATCTAAGAGGCCAACGAAGTGTGACTAAAGAATCAATTTCACACAGATTTTTGCAGCATGAGATGTACTTATATGAAGATCTGGCATTATATCCTGACATCTCCCTGGAGACTCATCTACAAAGGCTCCTGAGCAACACCTTTTCCTAAAACATTTTGTGAAGTTTTATTGTACAGCCAAAAACTGCATGGAACAAACCTTATTCTGTCCATTTCCTATAACAGTGACTGAACTCAGCAGCCTATATAACCACCCAGAATTTCTACATCTCATTTTCAGACCTTTTAAATCTGTACCAACCCACCCCTCTTTTGCTGCTCCTGACAGATTAATTCTCTCTGGATTTTTTCCATCCCCTTCCTCACTTTCTTGTCTGCTCTTTGTGCATGAGTGCTTCTCTCACATACCCTGTGGCTACAGCTGCATTCGCCTGTGTCACCCCTCACCAAGTACCCTCAGGATACAGCTATTATTAATTGTTTGCCATGCCTTGTACAAGGAACCCTTCTTTGAGGACAAGCCCCATACTGAACCTGGACAAGACAAAGGAGGACATCAACTCCTCCCTGAGTTAGTGTCTTAAAGATAAAGGGAGGGCTTCTGCAAAGCGGTTCCCCTGTACATCCGTCAAAGAATGAAAATATCTGGGAGAGTTTTGCAAGATGTGAAGGAATTTGGAATGCCTTAACCAATAAAATGGAAATGCAGTTAGCATTTTGGATGAGCCCTCTTTCAATCATAGTGTTTGAATTATTTCATGTTTTCATCCACCATATGATGACTTTGTCAAAACAATAAAAAAATATATAAGTGTAACATCCGTGGTAGAAAAACAGAATATATTTCAATGTGGTCTAGTTTCAAGGGGGGAATTTATCACCAAGAAGAAAGTTATGCTGTTGCCAAATGGCTGGTCCTGTAAGTTGACCCAATTAAACTAACATGAAAGGTTGTTTTTACACTCTTTTCTCCAATGTAAAAATAACTTCTTATAGTTTGAAATACATTTGTTCCAAATGTTTCTAAAAGGCTGAATGTATGACAGGATCCAGCATTTACTGGCAGCAAGAGTGATAACTGTAAAAAGCTGTGTAACCACCTTTTACTTCCTGAGCTTGGAGGCCAAATTCTGCCACAAAATGAAGTGAAACGGCATGTCAGATGCTAGAGAATCAAACAATACTTGGAATGACATAGGCATCATACTCTGCAGGAAAACCTCAAAGCAACTCCACTAGCTCAGTGTCCAACATTGTTCATAAGCTGTAATTCATACAACTAACAATTCTGCTGTTGCTGCTTTAAAACAAAAACAAAATGCACTTCTGAGAGGATATATTTATCATACCTGGGGTTTGGCAAAATAAAGTATAATCCACTCTTAGGTTTATAAATTCTCTGAGATAATTTCTGGAAAACAAAACCTTCTCCCAATATAGACATTAATTCTATTTACATGTCTGTCAGCCCTAGAATTCTGCAAAGCAGAATACAGTTTCCCTGGAGTACAGCCCAGCAAAGAATTGTTGAATAGTTTATATTTTATAACAGTGCCTTAAGTCTCTGTTATTAGCTATGCATTTGGAATAGGACATTTCCTGAGTCCTCATTTACTGCCGTGGTATTACAACATTAAATCAAGCTTTAGGTTTTTGTTTGTATGTTGCTTTGGGAGCTTTACTCATTTAAAGGTATATTGCTTTGCTACATGGAGAGGAGGAAAGAGACAAAGAACAAAAGACTTTTGTTTTGAAGAAGGAATTATGGTATTAGATGCTGCATTACACATACATATATAATAGAAAAAATACATATAATATGTTCCACCTTGCAAGGGTAATTTAATTTGTATGAGGTCTTCCTAGTCTCAAAAATTAATAATATTATTCCCTTTGGTGTTCTATTAAAGAATCAACAGTAATTTAAAATCATTACAATCACTATTACTGTAGATGTGCATGCAGAAAGCAAGTTGCACAGGACCTTTATAGCAGAAATAAATTCTGTGTCAGTCAAAGTAAATTACACCCTTGATATTTTAATTAAACAGAACACTTGGGAGGGTTTGCATTTAAGCATGTTGGATTTCTTTTTCTTTGGATGCATTCATTTTTTTTCTTCCTTTTTCTGTAGCCTGCATTCTTTTGGAGTGTCAGGAGCTGCAATTTGTTTCACTAGAGCCAAAAATGTGGTTTTGCTTTGTATACTTAGCACTAGTTTCTATGTAAGATACACACTGGACAAATCTCAAGTAAAGGTCTCTTCCAGCAGAAGGTCAGACGCTTGGTGCCTTTTCCATATGTTCTGAACTGTGTTGTTGGCTGGCTGTGTGTTGAAAAGGAGCTTTGAGAAAGAAATAAGCCCTCTTGCACATCTGGAAATGTTGATGGTCAGTCAGATTTAAAGCATTATGGTCATTCTCCACAGCAAAGATTCAACATACCTTCAAGGCAAAAGCAGAGATTTCCAAATGCTCATGACATTCCAGTGGTCATTTGAAATGAAGAGAGAATGGATTTAAAAAACCTAACAAGTGACCTTACTTCCCTCAGGGTGCTCTTGCCAGTGTCTAAACTTTTACACTGCGATTGCAGTAAGACAAAACACTTCTGTTGTTGTTTTTTAGAGTGACTTCAAGTTGTCAATATTATTTACATCACAAGGCTCATCCTGAAAAAGATTAAGGAAAAAAGAAGAGAGAAAAACATTCTCAGGCAAGAAGAGAGCCTTGTTTTCCTTAAGAAAAGGAACAAACAAATTGTATTATACGTTCCTAACTAAACTGAATGATACCTTGCTTTAAAGGTAAGAATATCTGTGGAGATAAAACATCTCTTATTCACTAAGTACTGTGTTTTATGTATATGGCTCTTACAAAATTTTCTTTCTTCTTGAGAAAGCATTGTATGTTTATCTGGTCTCCTGGAATACAGAGAAGGGACATATGGTGAGCATTTTTGGACCATCAATCAGACTCTAGTTCATCTGTCAAATCTGTGCAATGTAAACACTGTCCTAAAGAACAGAGCTGTTTCATTATTTTTTATAAGTGTAATATGTAATATTATTTACTTGCAGATTCTGCACTGGAAATATTTTAAATTTCTCAGCGTGAGAGTTTTACCACCTGACATCACTTCAAGAAAAACAGTTTTTCTGAAAAGAATGGATAAACACTTCTAAAAATCAAGCCCCCCTACATCTGAAAGCATAACAGTCAAAATAACTTGTCACCTTAGTTAACTGTTGGTTGTCTCAAGACGCTCTGTACTTTCCCAAAGTCTTTGTATTTCACACTAGGATCAGTGATTCTCACTTCCTTTTGCTTGGCCTGATTGTGGGGTTCTTTTGTGTTTGATATCTGAGTGATTTTCCTGAAAAGATTTTGTCTTAGTCTGTATCTATTTGTGGCTCATTTGTCCATCTGATTTTTCAGTATCAAAGGACCTACAAACTAGTATAGAGCTGTCATGTTACAGGAGATCAATGGCTATAATTTGCAGTCAAATGAAGTCAGATAACTGAAACACAACCAGGTGATTCGGGAGTGGGCTGAACAGCATGCCCTGAGAGCTGTGAGGTGTTTGCTCACACTGCCTCTAGCTGGCTTCAGTATTATACTCCTTGTATGTAAGATAAACTCTCTTAAACCCTTGCAATTTAGATATGGGAAGGTCTTGCAAGCTTGAGATCAAATTCAGAATTTGACTTGTGAAAATCTTGATGTTTTGGGTTGAATGCTGCTGACTTACCATACTGTGGAGAAGTTTGTCTAGCTCTTTATAAGGCTTGTCTTCCACTGTAGGTTTAACAGGTAGAATGAAACTGGAGACTTGGAGCCTCTGCTACCTGGCCATAGCTGCAAACAGTGGAGCAGTAGGCTACTGTGTAGGCAATCTCTTTGGCTTCAGCAGTAACACATGCAAAGTTGGCTTGAAAAACATCAGAACTCTATTGTCTTCCATTTGTGCCACTTCCAGTGGATGTAAATTCCAGGTGTGGGTTTCCTAAGGCACAGTGTTTACTTTGGATCTTGGAGCAGAAAGGTGATATCAGCTCTAGACTTGAAAGAATGACTCCCTCCTCTTTTCTAAAGGCAGTGGTGTAAGGATTCCACTCTCTTGTCCCTTTCACCACTTCCATTTTCATATATGAAATAAATACCTATTAAAAAAAAAGTTTATAGAATGTTTAAAAATCTCTAAAGATAACCCTTAAATTATGAAATAAGCTCTTCAAACACTGTGTAAACTATATTTTAAACTGACCAGTTGTGGTAAATAACTTGGAACATAGATAAACAAGATGCGTATTTTTTTTCAGCATGCTAGGCCAATTGTTTGTGAAACATTCTTTAAAACCTCTTGAGAAAATGCTGATAGACATCATGGAGCTGTAGGGAAGCATGAGGCTCCACAGGGCAGGCAGAGTGGAAGATGACACCAACAAGATTCTCTGGAGCAGTCGCTTTGGAGTCTGAGCCCAGACCACGAATTGCAAAAGAAACCTCTGGGAAGTCAAGGGAAACACAGTACAGTAAATTCATGAGAGAGCAAATCTTTCCCAATGCTAAATTGAGCTGTGTACGGTATGGCTTGGTGATGAGGCAGCAAGAAGCTCACACCCCAGGCCCCAGTGACCAGCCTTGGCCTGTGTGACACTCAGAGCTGGCATGTCCAGTCTAGTTGTGCCTACAACAGCAGCCATGGTGTAGGGATGGTCATGGCATTGTGTAGATATTCCCAGAGGCTTGTATTTCAGGTGATCTCTTCCTTTACAAGCTATGGATTGATTTTCAGGGGCTTTAGTGTAATAGGCTTAGCTCTGGCTGTGTTTAATCCATTAATCTTTTTGACTTGCATTAGTTTGCTAAGAGGCAAGGCAAATTCAGGATGACAGTGAAAAGGAGACCACATTCAAGTAGTAATTGTTTCGGTGTCAAAGACTGAGGCCTAATCTGCATAAAGCTAAGAGGATCCTTTCAAAGTTTAGCATAACCAGGAACACTGTTAATATCTCAGTGATTACTTTATTTCAGACATGGCATATAGATCTGAGCTAAATTAAAAAGCAATTAATTTTCAGTTCTGATTCACCTCTGGGATTTCCTGAGTGTCCAGCACCTCCAGCCAGACTAACCTTGTGTCTGGCCACCCTGGTGCCAAAGCCATTGCCACTGCCACACAAGGTGGAGGGCCAGCAGGTAAATTCTTGAGAGATGGATGGGATTTTCAAATATAACTCCGGGAAATTTCCTATTATTAAGGATTTAACCATTTAACGAAGAGCAGATGACTGATAATAATCACATTGAAGTAAACAGGCTATGTTCTTGATTACAGTGTAGTGCCTGTGCTGACTCAGGGCTTGTAAATGTGTTATGCTCAGACGCTGTTCCTTCAGTTGTACTTTACAGTTCTCCCACTGCCAGTAAAGCCCAGTTCACAGAATCACAGAATTACAGAAGCATCATCAAGGCAGAGCAGGAACAGAAAGTGGCAGGTTTTGCTTCTTTGTCTCCTGCCATCCTTTAAAAGAGAGAAGCAGTAGTACTTTGCAAAGGGTTGTCATGCCCACAACTGTTGGATGTACATTGTGAGCCTCGGCATACCTGATATTCCAGAGGGGGGAATGACAGCAGAGGAACGTCTAGTCCTGCATTTAAGTTCAGCCAAAGGCCTGGGCACTACAGGGAAAGTACAGGCGCTCTAAGTGCTTGGAGAAGCAAAAGAAAAGGAAAGGCCTATGTCCTGTGGGTGCTTCTAGGCTGGGAGACTAGCTGAGCAGGATCTTTGTCATAATGGACTTGGGCTTCCCATAAATGGCCCAGATCCTACTCAAGTTGTAAGAATTTCTCCATCAATCTGATCATAACAGACTTGTCTAAAACAGAACAAGCCACTCTTGCCTCACCTGTTCATGTGATGCCCAGCACAGTCGATGGTCCTGTCTCTCTGGGCTGAGTAAGACAACTTGCTGTGTCTGGCTATTGCAAGATGCACACAATCCACCCTGGGAGGCACCACACAGCAACCCCCAACACCACACCAAGGAGCAGAAAAAGCTAACTTACACCTCTCTGTCCAGCTCAAGAACAGGCAACAACGTCCCAGCAAACCAATGGAGAGGAGCATTATCACCCCATACCTGAGCCACATTCCTGTATCCTGACTACAGTTCAGTCCATCCTTGCAGAAAACCACCTCTGCATTCTGGTGTGTAAGAAAAAGACACAACGTTGGCTAACATTGTTGTGTTTCTACTTTGACAGGAGAACAAATACCTCCAAAGTGTGGTAAAAGCTCCGGGATCAACGCTGCTTCTTTCTGTGAGCTGGGAAGAAGACTGCATTCCACACGTTCAATCCTGGTCAAACAAAACTTCATGTACAGCAATGCAACATCATTTCTTATTTCTCCCAGTGAAAGAAGATTCCTATTTGATTCATTATCAGACATTATTGCTTGGCTTTGATATTGCTCCCATTTAAGTCAAAAGTATTTTTGTCTTTAACTCTGATGTAGCAGCATTATACCCAATTCACACTCACACTCTTCAAGAGAGATTTCTTATAACTCTTAAGGGATATTGTGCCTGGAGTATTGTGGCTGCTCTGATTTTTGGTTTGTCAGTGCTATATATCCATTTAGTTTAGTTGTGTTTCAGACACCTCATCCAAAATCCACAGGCATTTGATAATTGAAACACCTACAGAATTCAAAAGTTGTAATACCTTCTTGAAAAAATGCATCAGTGCATTTTGTCAGAGCTTGACTATTAGCCATTAACTCTCCAGCTGGATGCTGAAACTTTTAAAGAATATATCATATCAGCCAATTAATCTGGCAGTAATTTTTAATAGTCATTAATTCAATGTTTCATAGACAAAGCACTGAAAAAACTACGAGACATTCCGGCAGTAGTTACAAAAACATTCATCCTTTAACAAGGACGCATTAGTTAGCCAGCCAGCTTTGAAAATAGATTGACTCTAGCTGTTTTTTAAAACAGTTCCAAAAAGGCTGTGAGCACATCTGCTGCATGTTAAACTGGAAAAATCTGGCACCTGAAGAACTGTTACATACAACATAAAGACTATCAGACCCTGCAATATATCCCACACCAAGGACTCTGTGCGATGTAAAGCAGGTTATGTCAGACTCGAGAAGCAATGTTAGACTCTGGGTACAGCAGACAGCTGCAATTTGATGTGCTGTTTAGGGGGAGTGCAGGTAAAGCAGCTGGCTCAAACTACGACTTCTGATGCAGAAATTAGGGTTTAGAAACAATCTGTGACCCATCCCATTAAATTATGCCAATGGGGAAAACGGTCTACTGTCCCTTGTTCCTGCTTTGCACTGAGTGCTGGATTAAGCCTCTGCACCTCCTTCTGTAGGCTGTGTGGGTGGGGAGCTGGCTCCTGGGTGGGAAGGAGGACCAGCAAGCCGGCAGGTCCTCCTGCGAGTCATGCAGGGAGCTGGCAGGGCTGACTTCCCCTAGAGGAGGGGATCCGGGAAGTAGATAGGATTCAGCTGCTAATGATTGAGCTGTACCCAAAACAGAGCTTGTAGGAGAGAAGCATTTTAACCCTTGGATTGCTGATCTCCTAAAACATTCATGTACATCGCTTTCTTCTCCCTGTAAGGGGAGAACAGTCTCTGCTGTCCGCTGGGACACTGGAGATAGGAAGGAGTCTGACAAAAGCAGGGAGCTTCTTAGTCTGATGTGACCAGCAGCAGCCCAGAGCAGCTCCAGATGCTCTGCCTCTGCACCCCAGGGACAGAGCTTCCCATCTAATAGCTGGGCAGCTGGGCTCCGAGCAGTCCCTAACTCTTGCTGGCTTCTCACCTAGGGCACATACTTAGACTGAGACCCAGCAGGTGACAGCCCCGAGCACCTCGGGCTATGCGCGTTCCCGGCAGCAGGCAGGCAGGCAGCGGAGGAGAGGAGCGCTCTCTCCGGATGGCACGGAGGAGGGAACAGAGATGTGCATGACAAGGGATGAGCCTCGGGTTACAAACAGCCAGACAAGAGCGGTGGGAGAGAAACAGGACGAGGTCTGGGTGTTTCCCAACATGAGTGCCAGAAAATCCAGGTTTCCCTTGCTGATTTCTATGCTGCAGCTGCTCATCACCAACAAATCCTGCAACATTTAATAAATTGGGCTTTTGAATTCCCACAAGAAATTTAGGAGGGAGAGAAGAAAGGGAGTGGGGTCTTCTGAGGGTAGCCCATCTTTGTTCTGTGTTTACTGAAGTGCATTTTGGGACAAGCAGGCTGAACAGGGGACAGAGCCTTGACCACAAAATAGCTAAAAGCCCTTTCACAGATTTTACAAAGGGAGTGGTCTGGGAAAGTTTTAGAAAATGAGAAAATTATGCAACTTTCTCTTAGAGCTGGAAAATACTAAAATATATGTATAATGTATGACTATAATGATTGTTGGTTTTGACTCATCAGCCACATAAACTTGAGTTACCTTGAGTCTTCCATGAAATGGGGGAAAAGAGAAACAGAGAAAGTCATCAACAAAGATTTGTTTTCTGTGTATTTTGTTTCTTTTGTTTTTTCCAGTCTTTCTGCTCTAGGTTCTGCACACAGAACTGTACAATTAAATGAAAATACTATGGCAGGCTAGAAGCCATCTAGTGCAATGTCCAAAGACCTCTTTGAGGATTAAAGCTAGGGCAGGGAAGCGCAGCTTTGTTTAGCCCTGTTTTCATTGTGTGCAAACTTTAATTTGCTTCTGTATTTTTTTCTTGATTGCTTTATTCGGGTGGTTTGTTCCTACTACATCCTGGGACTTTTTGCTTCCCCTAAGTAACACCTGCTGTTGAGAGATCCATGTGTCCTGTAGTACATACATGCTACACCCCTGTGTTTAAGTACTCATTAAGTCCAATGGAAGTAATTTTCTTTGGGTGGTCCTCACTGCATACACTAATTTCCATACAGTACTGTACAAGAAGCCGAGAAGGGACCAGGCCCCACAAAACATTCTCTGCCAAGCAAGCCTGTTAACAGAGTTTTGAACAAGCCAAGGCTCTGTTAAGATCAATGGTTTGGTTCACAGGGATATCCTATGCACATTCCTGCAAGTCACAGATTGCCATGGGTAGATCGTAACCCAGTGAGAAGGAGTGCTGTCTGCCAGGCTATAGGATGCAGAAAAGCTATCATGGGGCTGTGCTGCTCTGGCACTGGGAAATAGTGAGGAGCCCACACCAAGCCAAGTGGGTTGGAACATGCCGACAGTGCACGTGCCAAATCTCTTAACAGAGAGAAACTCTAGGGAAGCTGAGCCTTTCCAACATAGCTTTCTTCCCTCCCCAGTGCTACTTTCAGTCTTATCTGGCTCAGATTCAGTAACTGGTTTTCATTCAGCTATTATTTCAAATAGGCCCAAGAGAACTTCTCAGACATCTCAGTCGTTTGTAAGTCAGTCCCCTGGGAAGGCAATGCAGAAGGAAAGCACCACGGCCATGGTACTGTGCAACATCCCCAACCCAAGAGCTCTCCTGGAAGAGTCCTGCACCACAGGAGCTGGATCAGGCAGGCGAGGAGCTGGCTGCCCCTGTAAACATGCTGAGTGTCAGCAAACCCATTCCCATCAGGGGGCTGAGGGAAAGGGCTGACACTGCCTCAACATTATCTCACTGATCAGCCGGCCCACGAGCTGCGTGGGATTTACCAGTACAGAGAGCTGAGGAAAATCAGACCATGCTCAGCCAACTCAGCAAGAACACAGGAAGTGTTCAAGAGCGGAACACTCTTCTAAAATAGTATTAAAGAATGAAACATTCAGAATTGGAAATGACTATACATGATAGTGCTGGGGACTACACAGTCACCCCTAAAATTTCCTGTCTAAGCTCAACTTCACCCAGGACATGAAAAACCCATCCTGTTTGGTGATTTGTACTGAACTGAAGCACTCCCCCTTCACAATGTCCTGTGGATTTGATGTAGGTATTTACATTTTCTCAACACATTCCCTGTCACTAATGCTGCCTTGCTGTCCTCCCCCAGCCAAAACAGAGAAGCCATGGTCCCTTTGTGGTCACAGTGTCTCACCAGTAAGGCCAGTGAAGTAGATGTGACTTTGTAATTTTCTTCTGCTCTTGTCGTTGTGGAAAATAATCACACCAGAATTGTGGCCACACTGAACCACTCCTCGTTTCTGATTTCTCTTCTCTGAGCAGATAAGAATGACCTAGGGCCTCTTAGTGTGTTTTACATCAAAGACTGATGGAGAGTCCTGACAGCCTTGATGTCACTGCTGTAAATAAACCATTAATCACACTGCCATTCCAGGGAACAGCCTTCTCCCAGAGGGCATGAACCTCCCTCAGGTCACTAATATAAACCACATCTCCACTAATCCAAAGGGGTGGAGTTAATGTCAGGGCTTTCAAGGTGGGCTGGCTCTGTGTCAGGGGGACACTCCATTACTCTCGTTGTAGTGCACAGGTCGTTGTTATGGTTCCAGTGAATTGTAAATGGTCAATTAATGGAGAAAGAGTTATAATAAGTTGAATAAAGTGCACTGCAGGAGGTAAAGTAATAACTGGAAAGAATAGAAGGCTCAGTGTACTGTTAAAACTTTTGGTTTGGAGTTGACTACTGCATAAAAACTTAATGTAGAGGTGCAAGAGAAACAATAAGGTCAGTGATCTAGCAGAGAACCAGAGCAGTGTGGCTCTAGTATGTACTGCAGAGACTAGTACCATGAATAACAATGTATCTGTAATTAAAAATTGATCTAATTTTAAAATCCATACCAGGCCACTGTCTTGCCAGCACTACTCTTCAGTAAGATTGTCAGTGCAAATAACATATTTTACACATATAAACAAGCATTACATGTATATAAAATGCATGTTATTATATATAATATGCTGTACGTATTATATATTTACACACGCATATACATATATGGCAAAATATCATATTATTGTGGTTTAGAAATACAAATAAAATCAAAGTCAGTTAGACCTGTAGTCTGCAACTGAATTGTTCAGCCATCATGGGTGAATTGCAAACAGAAATCTGGCCTTCTGACATAGTAGCTTTTGCAATAGGAACTGCCTCATTAAGCATGGCCATCTGCATGTCCCAGTGTAAAAGCAGCATAAAAATAATAATACAACAGAGCTGATTGCTGCCTCCCTGATTTTGACAGTCCAGAGAGCAGTCTGGGATTCCTAGAAGTTGTTCAAAGTAGCCCTAAATCAGAGAGCTCAGAGCTACTTTAAACTAGTTTAAACTACACTAATACATTTTTTCATACAATAAGTTACATTTCTAAAATGTGGTCCCAAGGGCCTGTGAACCAGATAGCACTGGCCACTTTCACACACTCCCTCCACACCACAGCCTGGCACAGAGGCTGCTAACACAGCTTTCTGTGGCCAGAGGAAACCCCCACATTTTCCCTCTGGAGGCTGAGCCTAAGCTTTAGGGCTATGCACTGTGGCTGACATGCTCAGTCCAGACAGCATGGTTTTGAAGCAACACTCAAAAAACCTGTGCAGAGCAGTGATGGCAGTGAGTGGCTGCAGGAAGTTCAGGCACATCACATCCTCCTCTTGGAAGGGGCTCTGTGGTACGGCCAAGAGGGGCTTCACACCATCCCCCAGACATCCCCCAGCCTCACCAGCTGTGCTGGTTTTAGGACTCCCAAATGAAATGCAGTGTATCACAACTTGACCACTCTAATTACTTTAAAAGCTGACTTGCTAACCCAGGTGGACACAGATCTTCACAACCTGGGCTAGTCCCCAGAGGCAGATTCCTTACAAGGAAACCACCCCACTGCTCTGCTCTGCATGGCAGATGAGGTGCCACAAAAGCCCAAGATCAGACAACTCAGGCAAATAAATCACAGCTCTACTGGGCTCCATCTATTTAAAACATGGTCAGTGACAGGACTAAAATTGTGAACTTCCCCTGCTGAAAATTTGGGTGACCCTCACTTGCCTTATAACAAAACAAACCAGGGCGCGTAGGGGTGTCTGTGTTAGCATAAGGCTGACTGTAAAAGCCTGACTCCCTTGCTTGATGCCTTAACCAGGACCAGCAGATGAGACTGCTGACTTGGAATGGAGTTTCTTAAGAGAAAAATGAAATAAAGGAATGTTGTACTCTGCTGAAGCACGGATTATCTTTGGAGTCCAAAACACTGCTATTTAAAAATGCCTTTTGCAAACCAAGGGCCATGAGTTTCCAAGCTGTCACAAGAATCCCTCTCATTATAACCACACGTAGGTCAGGATTCAGCACTGTCCAACAGTGAGATTCATGAGCTGGGCCTCCCACCAGCATCCTTGGGGAGATGAGCACAAGGTAAGCTGCCTTCCTCTTCTGTCAACAGAAGCTCAGCTGCGTTCTCCTAAGCCTCATGACACAGGCTGCATACTCAGGTTTTCAGTTCAATATTTATTTCAATTTTAATTTGTTTCTTTAAATAGCTACTTCAAGGCTTTTCTATGGACCGCCAGCATAATCTTCTGAACTTAAACTCAAGTTACAGGCCTGAATCCCTCTTCAGGAACAATCATTTTATAAGTAACAACAGTAAGATAAAGGTATCAAATTTTGAATTTTGCCTTTTTTTACTTTCTTAAGGAATATTTGTTTTGAAAAATATATTTTATAAAATAAGGAAAGAAAATATGTATTTAAACCAGGTTTCATGTAATAAAGGAGACTTTAGAACTCAATTTGTTGTAAATAAAAACACCTGGCTGACCTTCCTAATACATATATTTAAAGCTCTTCTGATAATGTGGAACAATAAAAGAGTATTAGCTTTATTACCATCTATATTTCACTGAAATAAAATTTCACAATGTACCTGTGAGCTGGACAGAAGATACCCATGAAGTCTTGAGAAGCAGAGATAAACACATATTAGTGCTTCTTCTGACACAGACTGAGGTGTATGTGCACATTTCTGGGTCTGCCAATGAGCACTTTGGTAAAAATGAACTCAAAAAATACACGCATGCTCCATACACAAAAGCCCTCCACTCCTGTCTGGAGTGAGACTCTCTGTGTCTCACCACATCTGTCTGTGCAGGCTTGCCACCGCCCCTCCTGTCAGACCCAATCCCTTACACCCTGTCACAGCCTTCCAGAGAGGCATTGGTGGGGTCTGCAGCTAAAGGGAGGCTGGGTTTGCTGCTCTTCTGCTATCCTGCACATCCTTCCTTATTGCAGGGCCTGGACACAAGCAGCCACTTCCCTTTTACCTTTTCCCTTTCCTGATGCAACAGCTCAGCATGGGAAAAACAGGCAGCAGGACCTACTGGCAATCCTAACTTCTACCAGCAGCCTGATACTCTCTGTGCTGTGGCTGATCTTGCATGGTGCCTAAACTGGTTCCAGCACACTTGGCTTTCCTTTCCAAGCCATCAAACAGTCTGCAGCCCTGAAGTAGCCTGAAACTAAAGAGGCTGTTTCAGATGATGTAGTCATGCATGGTCACCGGGAAGGCTCCACAGTTCCCTTCCAGTCCAGGGAAGACCAATTGCTTGTAAACAAATGAATACTGTTTAGCATTAACTAGGAATGCCTCGGTCTGATGTGTATTCTACAGTGTATCAGGAAAGATCTTTCTTCTAAACAAAAGGGAAACAAAGTATAACCAATTAATTTCAATACCTTTAAAACATAATGTTTTGTGAGGCTGGTGGGGTACTCAGCACTAAAGATTAACTTTACCTTATGAACAGGACTTCTGGCGTGATATGCAAGGAAATATTTATTTCTCAACATTATCATTTACTTCCAATCTACATCCTACATAATGTAGGCAAATGCTGCATTTAAAGCATAGGGGTAAAGGAAAACCTCATCTGGAAGTGCACAGGACTGAAGCCTAAGTCTGCAAAACATCAGAGACACAAATGCAGCACATATTGGCATAAATTTTTTTCTCATGCTTGCAAGTGCAATAGATCTTTAGCTTTACTGATGAGCAAGACTGTACACAGAAACTTGAATTATTGTTTCAGAATTATTGTTAATTACAAAGCCCTTGAAAATACCTGTAAGTAAACCAGCTCTTTTTATTTATTTTTCCTTTGCCATAAAATACGTGTTATCAGGAACAATAATTGTTTCCCCAAAACATAATTTCTGCTAGTTGAAATGCACAGCATCTCTTTCCAACCTACATTTTCTATTAAAGAATGGACATATTTAAAATTAATCAGGGTGCTTTTTGCATCTATTTCTGTAAGTGCTGCTGGCTATTGCATTGCTGTAACACATCATCAAGGAAAAGGCCAGTGGGAACAGAGTTCTGCAGATTGACAAGACAAGCAACTTTTATTAAATGCAAACTGTCAACTTTTGTACTTTAGATAAAGCCTTAGATTTAGGAGGGTCAGAGACAGGCAGAAGGTGTCAGCAGACAGATTGGAAGGTCTCTGGGACTTTTCAAGAGATTTATAAGTTGACTTTTGTTTAACTGCTTGGTTTTGAAGCATTTTGGTTTCTTTAAGGTATTCAAAACCAAACTGAAAAACTTTCTAATTTTGCTGTGTGTTGACTATGAAACTTTAATAAAAACACTGCAAATTTTCTCTGCTCTCAGTGATTTAGCAGGAAATCTCAATCTTATTTGTAAAATGGCCTAGAAATAGCCTTTGATCTGCAGTCTATGTATGCATCATAGAGAAACACAGCACAAAATGCTGCAACAAAGACTTGGGGGTTTTGAGTCACCAGACTGCAGTACATTTTGTGTGTAATGAAATGATCATTGCTCTTCCACGTTGATAAAGCAGTCAGATCAAATTTCTCACCTGTGGGTGGGGGAGAGTCTGTTGTACTCTGTCGGCCCCAGAACTGGTTCTAGCCCTAGGGAGAGCCTGTGGCAACAAAGCAGTTCTTACTCTGTGACTTACACAAGAGATGTGGTCAACCAACAACTGCTGAGGGAAAGGCAGATGCACAGGCTGCAGAAACCTCTCTGTCCACACTCACATTTCCTTGTCCTTCCTCCTGCAGTATCTCCTGTGCAAAGAGGTAGGTAGGTGCCAGAGTTCATCCTGAGGCGGGGAAAATCATCTCTCCTCATGTTATTAGAAGCCTTAGGCCAGTGTGGGAACACTGCTGCCAAACAGCCTCCTTACAAACAGGAGCTGGTGGCTGAAGCCCCCAGGCTCCAGCTCTTCACGTATTTCATGGAGGATCTGCTGGCAAGTAAGGAGCCCTGTTCCCAATCAGCATTTTGCTCTGGACTCCATGCATGTTCCCACCACTGCTGTTAGACCACTTGTGATGGAAGAGTCATGGTGGAATTTTCTCTTGAAAGTTCACTTTTAAAAACGACAGCATGGAAAGTTGTTCTTTGCTTTGGCTTATGGAAAAGGTAGTGGGACCTACCTCCTAGAATATTGTGCCCAGTGCAATATCCTACCCTTTGCTGTTGGAAGTCATTTAAAAGAATATTTTCAACTTTTCCAAACTACTAGCCAATTTAAAAAGGAGATTGCTAGTGGTGTTATAATAGCTGCTTACTTCTATTCATGATATCGGCTTTGCTCTATGTGTTTTCCTAGTGTTTTTGCACAAGAGGTTATTTACTTGACCTTCACATGGTTTGAGAAAAAGGTTTGCATTTTAGATTTTCATTTTAAATTTGTTCTAGTGTTTAAGGAACAAAAATGAGACTGTAAGCTCCCTGGAGGATGTTTAAGGTACGAGCTGTGAGCCAGATGCAAGCTATAAAACTCCTCAGTTGTGACTCCTTGCAGGCAGCTGTAGTCACCTATCTTTGGTCCCAGAGTGCATTGAATCCCTGGGATCAAGGAAGAATATTTAATGCTCTGACCCTGGGCCTCCTTGGTGGTCATGCCTATCTTAAAAGCATAGACTGTTATCCATTTTATTTTCACGCAAATTAATTTTTCCCTCCAGGACTCCTGGCCGGAGAAGACTTTCATGAGATACCATAGGCTTCTATACATAAAATCATTATGATAAAGGAAAGTCTTTCTTCAAATAAATGCAGCATAGAGATGAATATGCAGATTTGCTAATATTATCGCTTTTCATCTTGCATAGACTGAAATTATGGTTTTTTACTGCATTAATCCCATGATCCGTGAAAGAGATAAACATCCTGTAATATTGCTGGGAAGTTCCCAGGCACCCCAGCATATCCAAACCACAGACAAATCCAGCAAGCTTTCCATTGTAAAGTTAACATTGCTGAGAATATGCTTTAAGTACCCACCTCTGTGTCAGGAACAATAAATAAAGTCCTTGGCCCAACAAGGCTCCCATTAACAGTGCAACACACACACTAAAAGAATTATAATCCAGGTATGCTCACTAATGTTAACCAGTTTGACAGCAAGCCTCCCTGGGTTAAAAAAAAGCCACATCCAGAGCTCTCGAGCTGCAGGAATTCATCACCACCCCTGTCAGAGGTGAGTTACACATCTTACATCTGCTCAGGAACGGATGAGAAGCATGATGAGGTCCTGATATGTTTTGTGTGAGGGTAGGTGTTTAAGAAAACAAGAACAAGAAGTAGCAGGAAATGTGAAGAGAAACACAAAGAGAGACTGAAGACATTCAGATCCAAAAAATCATTGAGAGGACAGTCCTCAGGTTTTGGGTCATGTGCTGTGCCAGCGAAGTTTGGGTGTTTCATCCCATGTGTGTCTGCAGGACTTTTGTGAATGCCTCGGAAATCAAAAGGACTGTGGTTAAGACATCCATGTCCATCATCACCACTGTGACCCACAACCTGCAACACCCTGCCTTTTTGGCTACCAACTTAGATTGCAAGTAACCCCGTCAAGACACAGTTAATTTGTGATGGGTTCTTAAGTCTGCAATAACTAGACATATTAAAAAATAATTTCTTTGTTCAGGATACTTTTGTGCTTGTTATAGATGTGTAACATAAGTGTTACAAGGAGTCATGACTTTCATTTTAAATTGAAGCACTGGGGCCATCTCAGCTCATAGTTATTTTCAAAGATTATTGGCATAAAACCCATCTTAAGTTAGTCCATAGGTCATGTCAAAACCTTCTGCTGTATAGGAATAGAAATGAGTGGGCTTTGGATGTCTAATTCATTGAGGTGCTTTTCTTGCAAGTCTATTGGTGTCAGTCCAATTGGGCCTATTTCTGAGGAAAATTTATCTGTTTTCATTTAAAGAGAGGCTCAGTGCTGAAAACTGTTTAATTGCATTAGATAGATTATACCAATTAGAATTTATAAATAAATCAGAGGCAGAGTTAAATTCAAAAATTAACAGATTTTGTTTAGATGGCTATGATCATGTTTCTACTTACTACAAAAAGAGGGGTTTTTTTCCTTAAATTATTTTGTTTGTACTGGCGCAATGTGTTCAGCACAGGATCTATCACTATCCAAGTCATCTGTTAACTTCATCCACTTTCTTAGATGTTTATGGTTCCCTATCCTATACTGAGTGAAAAATGAACACCAAAGCCACAGGGCGACCTGAGCTGACCTAATGTTTGATTGCCTCCATCCCAATTCGTGGGTGAGAGCTGCTGTTGACTTCCAAAGTCTTATGCACAGCTTGTAATTGATTTCCATTTGACCTGCAGTGTTTAATTTTGTTCACCAATGAGTTTCTCGATCATCTTTGTTGTTTGTTTGTGAGTGGGTGAGGTCACTGCACCATATGTAGGCCTGGGCCCACAGGAGGTCACTGGCAACTGTCACCTGCTGAGGGACCACCAAGGTCCATTTTAGATGCAGAAATAACCACTTAATCCATGAGCACTGGGAAACATCACAAAACTGAAAAGATGTCAAAATGAAAAAAATATTCCTAATAAAAACTAACAATTTTGTCTTCATTATTTTATTTGACAAGTATTTTTGAGCATGCAGAGATTTTGCTTTTCAGAAAGAAATCTTGGAAGACTTCATTCTGGTGACATGTTCTGGCATCCATATGCGTCCTTAAAACTGGCACAAACATAGTATTAACAACAGATATTAATAATTAATAAGTACCTTTGGAATAAAAATTTCTGAGTAAGCAAAACAGGAGCCTGTTCTATCACCTACATTGTCCTCCCCAGTGCAGAGTTGAAGGTTCATTCATACAGTTAAGGTAAACAATATCAGGGTGAAATTATTTCAGTCCATCAGGCAAAGGAATGATCAACTCTTCCAAAGGTATGACAGTGTCAGTAACCCAAAGAAATTCCCTACACTCCACTTCAGAACTCATCTTTTTTCTCTCTGTGTGTGTCTGTGTGTGTGTGTAAATACAAACATAACTATCTCATATTTTGCTTAATCCTGTCAGTAGAAAAAATACTTGTTTCCAAAGGAGCATTTCAAAGCATCCTGCAGGAAGATGGAATTACTGGATGATGTGGAGCATCATCCTTATTTACATGAAGGTGCTTCCTGTTAG
Organism: Erpornis zantholeuca; assembly: GCA_013400515.1. Classification (NCBI taxonomy): domain Eukaryota; kingdom Metazoa; phylum Chordata; class Aves; order Passeriformes; family Timaliidae; genus Erpornis; species Erpornis zantholeuca. Next base: position 193,174 of record VZTN01030640.1, read on the forward strand.
CATGGTATCCTCCATTCCCTGGCCCCGTATTTTGTCTGGTGCATGTGGCTAATCACTCTATAAACAGGAAGGACACTTGAAAGATCATCTAAATAAACCCTGGTGTGTATAATTCTCTGGTAGGTTAATGAGGAAGAAGTTGGCCAAAAAAAGAAAGTTGTTATATGCAAGACAGCAGTTATTATGAAAGTAAAAATGTCTTTGTATATGCGACCTCCATACTGACTAAAACCACTCTATAAGTAAAACTCTAAATAAAAGGAAAACCTAAACTTGGCTGTTATGTGTGTTTTTTCACGAGTGAAAGCACACACATATGTTCAGTCCCCATGTGGCCTCAGGTGAAGCCAGAGGAGTTACACAGAAGGGATTATCTTGCAATCCATTTCCAATTAAGCACTGTGCCACCTCTGCTCCCTTGTCAGCTGGCTTTATGACTCCTTCTGTGGACTTTACACCTCCAAGATACCCAAAGCAGACAGTGCAGTCAGGCATTGGGCACATCATAAGCAAATGCTAAAAATCCACCTAACTTAAGATGGACAATAAAGCTGCTGAAAACTTAGAATCATTTGTTAGCTTTTTGTCCCTCTTCCAAAAATTCCCAGAGACCCTTGTTCTTCATATTAACTTCTATTTTCAAACACAGAAATTGTTCAAATAAGCAAAGCTATTTTACTTTAGTTCTCAGGTTGGTCTTTATTCCATCCAGATGTTACTGCTCATACTCCTGTCTTCATTTAGAGCAACACTTTGTAGAATACCTAATCTTTAAGTCACTTTTACTTTAATTCACCGCTGTATTTTTTAAATGACTGTGTTTGACATAAACCACTGGCTGGTTTCACAACTGTGGTGTCTCCACCTTTGGCAAACTGTTCACTTAGTTTTCCATCCACATTTAATGGAATCGCTGGAACCACTTAAAATCCATTAATATACTACAAATTACAAGTACAAATCATATTTGATGAATTAGTGCAGTTGGGAAGACTGAATAACTTCTACTCATAAGAAATGAAGTCCATTGCAAATGTGTAACTATGCTTTCCAAAATGGTTAAAGATTTTCCACAAATATTCAGAATTAAATCTATGTTTTGAAACATTTATCCTCTTTTGATTCTCTCTCTTTTATTTTTTATTTTTAGTTTTCATTTGCTAACATATCTTATGGCCTTTATGCATCAAATTTGAATTTGTTGTCATTAACTTTCAGCTACAAATGCATCTGTACAAACTATATAAAGCAGTTATACTGCTTTTTTTGTGTACACTTACATCTGTATTATTCCCATCCATTCCTCAGGGACTAGGTTGTCTGCTTGCTTATGTCCCTTATTAAATTCCATGTTGATGTTCCAGACAAGAACCATTTCTTGGCTTTAGCCAGCCAAAGGAAAACTAACATCACTTCACAGCCAGTACTGAAAGTTCAGCTGTTCAAAATGAAACTCACTTGAAACAACCTCAAAGTTTTCAGTTAGTGTCTTCAGCATTTTTTTTGAGAACTTAAAGGATATAAGAATGTAGATTCTTGAATTAGACTAAATCAACAAATTTAAGTCATGAGGAAAGTTTGGACTAAAATGCTTTGGAAGCTGATTTTAAATTTATAAAAATTGTAGCTTTATCATGAAAACACATCATAATTCTCAAAAATAACACAAGCACTTAAAAGTGAAAGTAAATAGTTGGAACCCCTGCTTATAGACTAGGTCACAGCAGGGTTTATACCCATGCCAAGCAAGGGAAAATGCCTTGGTGTGGCATTAAATGAACCAACCCACTGCCTGTCAGGACTATTGTAGCAGTCTCCTGCTGCACTCCACAGCTCTGGCCAAAATCTGACCCTGATTGCACCAGAAGAGCTGTTCTGGAGTTTCTCCCAAGTAGCCAAGAAAGGAATTTATTCTGGTATATTCAGTTCTCTCATTCTTATTGCTGGTTTTGGGGGAGATGGAGGAAACAGCCACACGGTCTGCCTCAACTACATAACCACCCTGCATCACTGAGACTTTCCATCCCATCTTAACACCCTGAACATATTAGCACATCTTCCACTCATCCTTTTCTCCCAAGATAACAAGCAATTGAAACCAAACAAGACAGCTGTACTACTTCAAAAATACATCCTGCCTTGAATGTTCCATTTCTTTCCTCCTCCCAAAACATAGCCTGCACAGCATTTTGCTATTGAAACATTTTGTACTTGTATTCTTTGCTCACTTTCTCCTCCATTTTCCCTTTCTCTTGTGTCTCTTTCGAAGGAGAAAGTTACTTTCTGGAAAGCTGAATGTCTTTGGACTTGTGCTGGAAAGAAGTCAATTGCTGCAGGTGTCCAAACTTGCCAGAACCTGATACTTCCTTACAAACCAGGGTGGGGAAGCAGTTTCGTATTTCACCTTTTCTGCTATTGCAATGGACACATGCAAATGTCTGTTTGCAACATAAAAAGGATCGAGAGAACTCCCAGCATCTCTTGCTGCCATTTGGTTTGTTCAAAGAAGCACTGTTGCCTCAGACCCCTTGCATCAGATTCAGCTGCAGCAAAAAGAGGGTAACATTACATTTTTTCTCCCTCCAGAAGAAGCACAAACTCCTTCTTGAGCTTATTCTCTGCTCCTCTCAGCCATCAGTGCAGAGCCACACCATGCAACTCTCACATCCCAAGTCATAAAAAGTCCATTCAAATCTTATCCTGTTCCAATTAATTGTACTGCTCAGTCTCTCAATTGGTCTTTGAGACTTTTTCTCTCTTTGGAGATTAATGGGATGAGAAAGAAGCCAAAAATTCAGATCTCAGGGCTCCCTTAAGAAGGATCCAGTTTCCAGAGGGGAATATGATTACAAGCAGCATTCAGGCAACAATGTATTTTAGGTGTCTGCTCTCAGGCCAGCATGGAATAGAAACTACAGCCTCAGCTTTGTCCCAGCAGCTTTATACTGTCTTGGCTTCTCCAGTGAGCTTTCCTGATTTATGCCGATGGAAAAGAGAGACAGAAGAGAAAAAGAGAGATGTGTAAGGGCTACAGGGTTTTGTGGTTGACAGCCAAGAACCAAGAAGGAAGAAATCCTTCAAAAATCTTCAAAATGCAGAGTAAGACTGAGTAAGGGATTTGATGGCACTGATTTACCGTCAGGGAAAGAGACGAGTATGCACCAGTAGAAACATCTATTTTCGTTGCTGTTCTGATAGAAAAGATTCTGTTTTAATGATTGGCCCAGACCTTCAACCAGTTCTGGTTTGTCCCATGTCATGTTCAGCTCATCTGTCAGAGAGTGGCAGGCAGTGCTGTCTTTATCAAAAGAAAGAAAAATCACGCCAAGAATTCAAACTGAAAGATGTGATCTGCCATAATAAGAAAACAATTAATTTTTTTCCTCTGACTTTTCCCAAAAATGTGAAAGCTGTGGTGTCTCCAAATGAAAAAGATAAATGAGACTCAAATCTGCATTATGTTAGCAGAAACCACCTGCAGTTAATTACAACTAGATAAAGGGATGACTTGTCTTTTGGTCCAAATCTTCTGTCTTTGAGGCCCACGTCTGTTCCAAACCACACAAAAGAAAGATTTCAGCTCTGATTTATTCTGTGATAGGCGATGGAGGGCACTCATCGCCCTTCCACTCCTCACTCCTCCTGTGTGCTCCCATAGCTACAGCCCTTGGTACTGCATGATTTACCTTGCCTTCATGATTTAATGAATTTTGGCGGGGTTGAACTGCACGGCTTTATTAAAATGTTTCCCCCAACAAATAATGTATGTATGCTCAGTTATCCATTTGTACTGGTTTTCAATCTTCAAGGGCTTCTTTCCTCCAGGAAATAATTTTTTTTTAATCAACACACTTTTTCCTTTGGCCACTAGTGTCAGTATTAGTTGCATATTAAAGTTTTATAGGAGTCCAGAAATATTTTTTCTATATTGAACTCATCCTTGGAGATTTTCCCTTTCAGACAAATCTACTGTTCTGATTCACATTAGAGATGGGATAACACAAAGAATGGTCTGACAGCACGTTTTGAAAGGAAACTCTTCTTTTAGGATGGCAGAAAATTTTGGGGTTTTATATCAGATGTACCCTAGCTTGTTGGCAATTTTTGTGTGCTCACCAGACCTGATGGCTGGATTACTTGCCAGAAACATGTTAGCCAACTAAAGAAAAGTATATCACATCGATTGTACACTATCTCTTAGTGGTTTCTACACAGTGACTTCATCAGGGCTCTGACACACATTTAGCGGTTCATGCAGACTAAATAACATTATACAGAACTTCCTTTGTTCTAAAGCCTGTTTTTCATGTAGAGAAAGGATCCAAGGCTTATCCCAGACTAGGTCCCTTTGATTAAACACAATGTAATTCTATTTTTCCGCTGTGTGCCAACAACAATCACCATATCTATCAGTTCAGCTGCATAGCTGTCAAATTTAGATGCTGCATTTACTTTTCTAAAGCCATTATCAACCAGATTTGTTCACCTAATTTCAGTGTAGTTACAACACAGGGCCATACTATGGACTTCTTGTGCTACTGTCACATCTAATTTAATTATTTTCTGCTAAGTTAAAGTCTAACCTGCCAGACTTTTGACAAATCAGAAAACCATTTCACTCTTTCTTTAACTTCTAATCTCACACAAGGGTTTGTGAACAGACAGGTTCTCCGAGTGATCCACTCCATTACTGCTGTAACAGAGAGGGAAAAAATATATGAGCCTGTGCCTTCCAGACAGCAGTGTGAGAGCTGTGACCACATATGAAGAGCCAAAAAGCTGAAGGAGGAATCCAAATGCTACCAAATCACGTAAGTATTTAAACATGCTGGTTTTACTCACAATCAAGTCCTTCCCTTGTCACCGGGTGCATCTCCACAGCCTGAGGAATAGAGCTGCCGGGAAGTTTTCTTGGGGGGCACAGAACCCCACAGAAGAGCTTTGCTGCCAAGAACAGTTTCTTCATTTAAGTGTTGTTTAACAGTTTACTGCTAATGTGCCTTAAAGTCTGAAGCTGGCTTGTAGCCAGCCATGTAGCCATAGATTTTGTTCATTTAAACTCTCCAAAGCCCTGTTCTCCCTGTTTTCCATTATTTGTCCCTTGCTCCTATACCCCCCCTGCTGCAGTTTCCTGGCCAGCACATCAGTGAACAGCAGCAAGGTCATGGTATGGCTCCAGGGTCCCTGCAACCACAATAAAGAGAGGTAGAACAGCATCCCTGTAGCATGTGCTGGCAATCCACTGCTGCTCCTAAGGGCATTGGGAGTCAGGCGAGTTCCAGTTCTCAGAATACCTAGGAGAGCATAGGGAGGGATGGTAGTAGTGGGTTTGACAGGAGGTTTTGAGAAGACCGAGGGTCAGCACGAGGAACAGTGTTTGGCTGTGGAGGAAGAATTCAAAAGGCAGAGATGTGCGAGTTGTACAGAGACTTATGTCGGGAAAACGCTCTGAGCATCAGCCTTGAGTGGACATGAAACCCAGCAATTGTCACAGCTTGATGAATATGTGCCATTTTGACAGGAAATGCCAAATGCCTTGAATTAATTATGTCTCTAACCTTTTCCTGCTGGAGTGAGTGCATTGGCCCATTTGAAATAACGAAGCCTGGACAAACAAACAAGAACTGAAAAGGGTAAAGTCATTGCTGTTAATCAATCTTCAATGAAATTAGTAGACATTTCCACTCCTTCTGCCCCTTTACCCCTGCTCCAGTTTACTTCCACAGTGCACAACCCATATTTCAAAGGATTTTGCAGTAGCCGCACCACACAAAAGCCTCAAAAAACAAAAGAAATGGGAAGTCAACAGCAGTAATCAACATTGCTGAATATTGTGAAGTGGCAGATTTAAGGTGCCTTAGAAAGCCACACCAGATAAGCAAGCAAGGCTGCTGCTGGGTAAGTACTGTCAAAAGTGGTACCACACAGGGACAAGCAAATTATGGTGATAATCCCAAACTGGCCTCTAAGGGGCAGTAATTTTGGAATGAATCAGAGCAACCACATGGAAAATTAATAAATAAATTTTTAAGCAGAGAGAGGTGTACATGGGAGGGCCATGAAAGGCCAGAAAAAGCACAGAAGAAAACTAGTAGCAAAAGTCCAAATGGTTTATTGCCATTCAGAAATACTGGAAAATACTCACCAGAAATTATTGTTCTCAGGTTCCCTGAAGGGAAAGGATATCTAGATTAGATATCCACACTTCATGAAGGAATTATTATATGGATCTTCAAATCAAGTTCTGGTATGTTCTTTGCAGGCAGAACTTCCAATGCAAAGACTGAGCATTGGCTCTAGTGTCAGGTTTGTCCCTTTTAAAGACAGTAGGGAGAAAATAGCATTGCTGAAATTCTCAACTATTATTTTTAAAAACTGAGTTTAGCTGTGCAGAATGATCAGTAAAGCTTGAAAATATTTAGAAATTTGGTGAGAGAATGAATTAATGCCAAGTCCTCTGAGAGATACTACTCCCTCCCAAATTACAGCTGATTTATAGAAGTTTGTTATAAGGAGTATAACTTTTGTCTGATACAAAGTACCTACCACTGTGCTACTGGGCCAACTAGAAGTGTTTTAAAGGATTGCTCTTTGGGGAGGATCTCTATCCAGATATAAATTAAATTCTAAACTGAATAAATCAAGCCTTCTATTCAGGTGGTTATTTGAAGCACAATTTTGGCCGTATTCTTGATAGCTGTATTTTAACTTTTTTCTTTTTTTTTGTTTTGTTTTGTTTTATTAAGAGGCTGTTTACATAAGTGTCCATAAATATACAGAACGTCTTACATTTAACCATTATTTGCACTGATCCACAAATTCCAGAGCAAGACAGCTCCAGCTCCTTGTTTAAGTAGGATGTATATTTCCAGATTTAAATTTCTTTGCAAACTTCCAGTCAATATTCACTTTTCCAGCAAAGAGGAAAATCGACATAGAATAAAGGATCAACTGGTAAATCCCCCTTTCTTTTATCTGTCCCCAGCTTCATAGGAGAATCTGAGGAAATTGTTTCCACACTGAGACCTGTTGGGGCAGTGAAGATAAGTAGAGTGACGTCTGGCTGTGCTGAAAATTACTTGGTGATATAGGAAAGCTTCCTGTGATGTTTCCCAGACAAACTAAGCCAAATTGCTCTTCTGAAAGATGTTTTCAGCACACAAACTGGCATTTGGGCAAAGCTGGGCTTTTCCCAGGAGACTCTCTGTCCTCGTTCTATCAAAACAGCAGGTAGATTTTCAGAATGTATATTGTATAAGCACAGACCTATGTTTAAACATGCTCAGTTTGTTTATTCATCTGTATCCACAGATGCCACCAGCCAGGCAACCACTGGGCTTGTGTTGGTACTGCTGACTTATTTAAAAACACTGATCACCAACTTGCACGGGACACAAGCACACTGAGACTGGGACACAGTATGGGCTTCATTTTGATACCTGACTAGGGTGTTAATGCTCATTAATTAATGCCAGTGTTCAGAGGAAAAGTTATTCAGTGAAGCTATTTACTTTTATGTTGTTTCCTAGAACTAAATACCAGAGCAGAAGAAGGGAGATAAGAAATTCAAAGACAAGAATGTCCAAACATTTACTTTTTCCCAGGAATAAAACTGACCATATACTTACTTGGGATACTGAACAATTGTTTGTACAATCAGTGAAAAAATGTCTATGAGAAATGACCTGTAAGAACATCATTAGAGCTCAGGTCTAGCACTCTTAAACCAGATGATTTCTAGAGTTCGGGAAATCCTTTGAGGGTGACATCCATTCATTGACTCAAAATTCACTCTGCAATTAGATTTATACATCTACTTTGGAGAAAGAAAGCTGGGATCTTTCAGAAACCAAGGGCTGAAAAACTGTATGAATTACAGTGGTGAGTCTCTCAGCTCAAGCCCTGCCAGAGACCAGCAAAGTGGGTAAAAAATTCCAGAAACACAAAGTATTTTATGGATTACTTTTCCTAATTCCTATTCTTAAATTATTGCAAATGCAGCAACCTGTCAATTGCAATTACTGGGAGTGAGAGATGGCCAGTATGTCACTGTTCCCAGATATTCTAAACATGTCAGCTTTCATTATTGTATCTTAATATCATCCCTTCTCCAATTGCTATTTGCATTCTACCACACACTGGCGTCTGTTGCTTTTTTGAGGGAAACTCCTAGTTATTGAGCAGGACTAATTTATAGCTAGGCATAAAAACACACTCTTGAAAGCAGTAGGGTGACTGGTAAAAGCTATATTGTTTGGATTAAAGCATAATTGAGTGTTTAAGCTGCACGTAGTCTTGTCTCTTGTTTCTCAAAGCCTTGATCCCCGAGTCCCTCTCAGTTCTCCTATGATTTAGGATCCAGTGCCAAAGCCTGATGTTACATTTCTGAGTTCTTACAAACTGGTACAGAAAGCAGAAGTACTTTGGCCCTTGGTTTTGGTCAAGTTTCACAGAGAGATTATTCTTTCAGGAAGTGTAAATCCATGTGCCCAGTGATGACCTCTCGCTGCAGCTGCCGTGTGTCTTAGGGAGGAGTCAAATAAGGCAAACTTCTGTCCTCCTTCCTCTCTCTCCCAGAGCTCCCTAGCTTGGCAGTTTGCCAGGATCCACAGCTGGGGTCAGGTAGGGAGAGCAAATGAGGTCCAAGGTCAGACTACAGGGCTAGTGGGAGACGTTTGCTGGGGCCTGGAGGGGAGAGGAGATGGGAAATGTAATGAGCTCAGAGAATGGGGATCTTGACAGAAAAATGCACTGAGGGCAAGGAGACTGAATGAACATGGGCTCTCAAAGAACAGGGGAGTTTTGTTTTTTCTGCAGAAGCCAGACCCCATTTCTCTATCAAGCTATACAAACAAGCTAGAAGTAGAGTGAAAATACATTTACTGAGTGCAAGCAATTGAATTAGGGAATACAATGGAAATTAATTCACCAGCAGCTGTCCTGAAATCACCAGAAGTCAGTTTATCTTTGCCACAGGCCATCACATGGTGAAAACTTCCTGTTTGGTTTCTAAAATGTTTTGTTATGAAAAAAAAAATGCATCCACTGGTTTTTTGTAGTTTCTGATGTTTTATTCCAAACCAGGCTATGACTACATCCAGTGTCTGCATTTCCCATTAGCCAGCTTTGAGGGGGTGCAGGTAAGTTATTCCTTTCCTACCTCAGGATGGGAAAGCTGGCCAAAGAAGACTCTGAACTGTGGAGAAAACTTCAGATAACTTTTGTGGTAGGAAAAGTATTAGGCTAGAATGGGTAAGAGCCATTTCTAATAAAAAGTGTACCAGGAAGTGTAAACAGAAAGGTTCTTTGGATTACTGCAAGACTTTAATTGATAACACAGTTAACAAAGAGACAACTCCACAGGGATGCTCAGATGCAGTCAAGATGGGCTTCTAACAAAGTTAAGTCAACATGGCACAGAAAAAAGCAGTCCCCAAGCCCTGGGGCCGAGGCCATTCCAGGCCACTGCACTCGCTGCAGGGAATCCTTTTGCAGTGGCATTTTGCCATGTGTCAGCCCTTTGTTTCACCACCTTCCAGTAGCCTCTATGCTCCTCAGTTGCTCTGCCTGGACATCTACCTACAGCAGTGTTTGCTAAGCAAAGGCCAGTGGTGAGAATGGGCAGTCAGGAAGTGGGCAGGGGAAAAGAAAAAGCATGGATACAGGGAAAGAGACTGGGAGCTGAGGGAGGTGCTGTGATCAAAAACCAGAGAAACCAAAGGAAAGGCAGGCCCTTCAAGAAAAAGGCCGAGATATGAGGTGGCATCCCAAAGTGGGACCTGCCCCTTGCTGAGAGAGGCCCAGGGACCTGAGCGAGAGCAGAAAGAAAGACTGAAAGACAGGAGGCGGGAAAAGGGACATGTGAGCACAAGACTCAGCAACACACACTGGGCAAGGTGTCACCTGTAGCACCTGTACCTAATAAGTTGAGGCAGCTCCCACCCTTGGCCAGAGTAGGGTGCTGCAGTGTGGAGGGCACTGCTGCATGCCACCATCAATGGCCACCTTGATTGCCTGAGGGAGCCAAGAGGGGAGAACAGTACCTTGGACACATCTCTAGGAAGTGCATTTGCTGTTATGAAATACAGCAGTTCTTCTTAAAAAGCAGTATAATCCCCTATTTGCTACAAGTCATGAGAAGAGCTGTGCTTAGCACCACTCCCTGCTTAGCTTTGAGTTAACAGAGAACAAGAAAGAAGTCTCAAAAAAGAAGCTTTGAAGCCTATTTTTTTCCACCTCTGGGCCCATATGGAGCAATTCTGCACATGCTGGGTAGTTGCAAGTGTGCCCTCCGTTTGCACAGCTGTGAGCCCTGCAGTTTTGTTCTCCCACAGAAAGATTTGCCTCACACAAATAAACAAACAGCATACCTTTGGTGTGTTTTAAAGGAAGAAAGGCACTTTTGTTTGGCATAAAAATGTGAGGTTTCTTTATTGCTTTCTTCTTATGTGATTAGATATAGAGGCTGACAAAAATAATTTTCCAGCAAAGAAATTCCAGTTTCTCCAATTATTTTGCAATTATTTTCTTTCAGGCAATCTCTCCCATATTAGCAGTTTTCCTTTTGTGTCTACAGCTGCTGCCCCCAGCCCACACCTCTACTTCTTCAAGTTTTGTAATGAGTCAACCCCAGGAGGTGGCTCAGGCACGACCATAAGCCCAGTTGATATCTGAGCTGTGTTACTGAAAGCTGCTCCAGAAAGAGGAGGCTCAGAAGAGCAGATCCTCTGAGCCCTTACGTCACAAGGGAAATTACACATTCTGCACTCCTAAAAGCACAGGGGAGATGAGACTTTCAGATGTGTCAAAACAAACAACCTAGCCATCAATCTTTTCCTACAAGGTTTGTACAACAGCCCTTTTGCCTAAAGTGTGACTCTCCTGACATTATAAAACTGAGCTAAAATATGGGAAACTCAGACAAAATGTTACAGACAATAACATTCCTTATTTTTGCAAAACATGTAAAGCATGTTTTATGAATATGGATGTTTTGCAGTGGTAAAAGGGAAGCTGCAACTCACCCTCTGCACTAGGCAGTTGGAGTTTCTGGAACACTTTCCCGGCAAAAGCAAGGTAATAACACACTATGAGGGAAAAAAAGTGGTTGAGTAAGAAAATATTTTGAATTTGGGATTAAATGAAACCGGAGGCAAAACCAGAATTCAAGACATATCCTGAATCATTCACTCTGCTGTCTTTATGACTGAGGAGATCAGCACAAAGCCAGCCCCATGAGTGGTTTCCCCATGTAGTTTTGTATAGCCCAGATACACAAGGCCAGCTGTGTTTCTCAGTGTGGGGAGAGGTCAAACCCCCCCTGCCCCGGGCCTGTTCCTGGAAAGGTCCTGGTGTTGTTCTTAGCTGAGGCCTTCCAGGAGGCTGTTAGTCTGTTCAGCCTTTTGTGCCTGAGCCTAGAAACTCCTTGTGTCCTCTTTTCCTTATATCATACTGCCTTACTGCATCTGAACTGGGCTGGCTCCTTGACAAGTCTCTTCTTCCAGTACACACCATAGGCATTTTAGTAAACCTCTGTGCACTGATAGTTCCTTTCCTTTGATAGACTGAGTTTTACAAGGTAAAAAAGAGCAGCACAGAGATTTCTACACTGTGTAACCAGTCACATGGACAAATTCGGGCAGAAGAGATAAAATGCAAACAGCAAAAACCTGTCCCTCTTGAATGAAGAGAGCACCATGATGCTCTTTCCTATTGACACCCTATAGAATACGCCCTATCAGGTGTCCTGGTTGGTGTTTGCTCAGTGGAAAACTCAGAGGAAAAAAATATCCATTTACACCCCATGGAGCTGACCAAGGACATGTGAATCCCAGCCCAAGCACTGTCTGCTCTCCCTCCTGCTGGGTGCTTTGGGACCTGGTTGACCAGGGCACTCCTGACCAGGCCTTGTACCCATGGATTAAGGCTCCTCGAGAGCCCCGGGCAGTGAGGTCCCTGCACAAGGAGGTCCTGCACGTGCTCTGGGACAGGAGCAGGGAAGCAGATTGGGCTGCACCTATTCCCCACTGCACCCTCCATGACCCATGGGACCACCACATCACACTTGACTCTTTTCCTCTTTTGACTCCTTTAAAAGGGATGTTCTTGTCAATGTTAAGTTTTACAAGATGGTGCAGAATTTGGTATTTGCCAAAACCAGCCATAGCAGAGTTTAATTGGTCCTATTTCTTTGCTTGCACTCTGGGTGATGAACTTGCTTCATCGCCCTGAAGGTGAGAACACCCCAAAGTAAGAGCTGTCTCTACTGTGGGATTGGTGGAATGTGTGAGGGCTAGCACCAGGCTTACACAGGGAATGCATGCAGGAAGCAGACAGCCCTCTAACTGTGGAGGAAAACAGGGCCTGTAGGATGCAGAGAAGCATGACAAATCACTAAGTGTGGTTTTATGGGCATGTGTGCTTTATTGTGCTATTTTTTTCCTAAGCTCCTGTCTTCAGATGTTGGCAGCAGGTGACAAGCTCTCTAGCCAGTTATAAAGAAACAACTGTGTGAGTACCACCATGCAGGGTGAAACTAACCTCTTGATCATCTTTAAACCAAAATGACAAGGAAGCTGAGATATGGGGGCAGAAAGCTCCAAGGTAGAAGGGCCAACATAAGAAATAAGAAATGGCAGCGGTGCAGTGGAGGATGCTAACAATTTGGAGTGTTTTCCTTTGGAAGCAGTGAAATGAAGAAGTGATGACAAACAGAGATAAGGGTAACCTATCGACATTCCTCGTAAAGCATATGGCCCTGTAAATGAGAGATCACTGCCTGATAGCACCCATTATTGGACATTCTGGATGCTGTGGGACTTTTCAGCAGATGCTGCAGAATCTGCCTCTCCTGCTCTGTGTTTTATTATACGGATTACAGCCTTCAAAGTTGTGAGCTGGCTTTCTTTAGATTTAAAAAAAGAAAGAAACAGGCGACAATTGTCTGAGCTGTTTTTGAGTTTACTTATAACTACTGTGACCCTGAGATCTTCCTGCCACCATCCTGCCATTTATTTATTTCTGAACTTCTCCCCCAAATTGTTTAAGACCAAACAAGTATGGAAAAAGTGGAAAAGCACCACACTGGAAATCAACATCATGAGGGTTTAAACCTGTGTAACACTTTCAGAAAATTCCTTTGCTATTAGCCATAGTTTGCTGGAAAATACACAGCAAAGCCTGGCAGGGGCTGGGTGTCTCCACCCCACAGAGGCCTTTCCCCATACTTTTCTCTCTGTTGACATTGAAAGGTCAGCTAAAAAAATTTCTTTTTTTCCAGTTTTTGAAGTAGGCATCTGTTCTAGTTTTATTATTATTTTCACTTGATTTACCAGCAGGCTACCCAAGTGTCAAAGCCCATACAAAACAGTAGCCAGCAGTCTGACAAGGCCACCTTCAAGGTGCTAGGTGTCACTTTCAAAATAAATACCGGACTGTTGAAGCAAAACTGAGTTTCCTGGTAGTAAGCCACACTTCCCAGCCATCTCTTGCACTAGCCAGGAGGTAGTAATTGAGGTTTGGAGCAGCCATGCTCTGCTGGGGCTGAGATGTAGCCAAACAGTCACAGAGGGGAAGATGGGATGGAGAGGACAGGCAGAAGGGGTCTGGCAAGGACCTATTTCCCCTAACCATCTCTGGTAGGGATGGCTCACAGCAGCACACACTGTCAGCGACCAGGGAAGCCTGGAAGCTTCTCCTGCTCCTCTGGTGGTTTCTTTATATCCCCAGAGCTCCTCAAAAGTGGCCTAGCCAGCAACCTAGGCCTTTGGAGAAGCTCCCTCCACTTTTGGGAGAACCTGAATGCACCAGAGAGGTGAAGGGATTTTTGACTGGTGCACCACAGAGAGTTTAGTTGTAGTTTTAGGATCTTGCTCTATGTATTATATAGAGACAAAGATGGAGATGTTTTGGGTATCGGCCTCTTCTTCCTTCTTCTTCTTTCTTCTTCTTTCTTCTTCTTTCTTCTTCTTTCTTCTTCTTTCTTCTTCTTTCTTCTTCTTTCTTCTTTCTTCTTCTTTCTTCTTTCTTCTTCTTCCTTCTTCTTTCTTCTTCCTTCTTCTTTCTTCTTCTCTTCTCTTCCTTTCTTCTCTGACACCAGTTCCTCTGGTGTGTTGGTTGGTGGAAAAAAGTTAGTATTGAAAAGACATATCAATAAGATGAGGGTTTACTGGTGTTGGAAACAAAATAAGATACGTATTGTTTCTTGAATGGTTGTTAGTAAGATATAAAAGGTAGCTGCTGATTAGCAGCCATGGCCATTCTGCCCTGGTGTCCTCGGAGGATGCTGCCTCTGCCTCTGAGGTCTTGATAAGAAAAATGAACAGCTCCTGAAACAGTAAAGAAGATGTCTCTCTTCTTTCTTTTTAACATGAAGAACTGAAGGAAGAGAATCTCAAGGGCAGAGGATAGGGACAGGAGCCAAGGGCTCCAGCCCTGGCGGAGGCCCAGGCCCCTGACACACACCATCGCTGAGGGGAGGGACACACATCCTGTTTCAGCTGAAGATTTGCTTCCTCCTTGGATGACCTACCCCATTAAATTAACTAGTCTGTTTTCTGTAATTTGATTTTAGTCTCCTATAGAACATATCTCCATTTTGTTACAGCCCACTTAAAATATACAGCAAAATTTTGAGGCCTTAATTTGAAAAAATCCAATTAAACGCTTTTAAGAACTTTTGAAAACAACAACATATCAAGAGGTTCCCACTATTTTCTTTACAAGGCTGAAGTGTTTTCCTTTCTAGGAAAGACTTGCTTTTGCTACCTACAGACTCAATACTCTGTGTTTGCTAAACTAAGAATTTTTCTCTTAGCATACACAGTTTCCCAAGTTGTATTTTTCTGCCTCCAGACAGTAGAAGAGTCTGCAAAACACTTAAAATCAAGGTAACGATACTCACCAAGTGATTCAAAAATACTGTGATAGTGCCATTAAAAAAATGTGTGATGAAAAGACTGAATGAAATACATAATATGCAGAAAAAGATCCCATTGAAGTAACAAGAAATCTGAAATTGCTGAAGTAATTTTTTCAAACAAGGCAGTGAAATTAGCTTTCCATTGAATCATGAGCTTTTTGTTTAAGGGAAATGTTTCTTTAAGAAAAGCAAGAAACCAAGCTATGTGGAAGATCTGTTTTCCCTCTTTAATTAATCCCTGTCTCAAACTTTGAAGACCTTTCTGCCCACTGTTTCAAAGCAACATAATTTATCTTGAGTACTAGGGATCCATTTAGTGGTGTTCACAGTCATTCAACTCTTTCTGCAAAGTCAGTATCCCCCCACCCTTGATAAGACTGGCAGATTTCAGTCCAAACTATCACTGTTAAATGTCTTCACATACATCAGTCAGGCCTTGAGTGAAGGGAAATCTGTAGGAACTTTTGTGTAGGATGGCATGGGGCTTAAGAAAATATTGGAGGCAGATTTACACACTGCTTGGCTCCTATCTTCTTGCAGGGCAGAATTTGCAAAGCTGTTGCAATGCTGAAATTGCTTTGTCATCTCAGATGAATTATCAAAAGCAGTTGGCTACTCCTAAGGCATAAGGGTGATTTCCTGCAAAGTGTTCCAATGCAGGCTCGTGAGAAAGTTATTTATTTATTTCAGCGGGAAAAAATATTGACTGACGACATAAAACTGGTAAGGCAGTTAATCATGATATTAAATCTCAAGTTAGAATGTGTTTCATAACAGAAAACTTATTCCAAATACAGCAAAAATTTACAGTTTAGAAGAAGCACTGTATCATTAGGAAGCCCTCTTAGTATAGCCATTTTCCCATTAAATGAAAGATTTGGATTGGAAAACTGAGCACACAAATGCAGTAACTTGACTTTACAAGGTATGGCACAAATTAAAGGGAGCATTTAACACTGAACATTCAACAGGATTGTTAGAACTACCTTGAAAAAGTGACATTTTACAAGTTATTTGCTTCTATCTTTCCACAGTAATTAACAATTAAAAATGGATGCAGCTCAACAGCTGCTGTTAAAACATCTTTTCCTTGGACTTACACCACAACTGGATTAAGCCCAGCTGACCTGACTCTGAAAGTGAAGGTTAAAGGGATTCTTATTTTTACCAGTACAATGAAGTTTTGCTGGTAATTAAAACTGATGAGAAAAATAGAATCAAAACCAAGTTTTGTTGAATATTTTATAGATATCATAAAAGACATTTCTCTCACTGTGTTTTTAAGGACTTATTTCAGAAGCAGCATTTCAGTGCTGTATCAAAACCGGTTAGATGTTTTGTTGGTTTTGGTTTCATTTTTTTCAGCTGGATGTTGAATGCCAACCCTTGCTACTCAGCTTTTCCCAAACATTTGAATTATATTGATATAAAGCAGAAAAGTGCAGATAAACCCTCAATTCAATATAATTTAACAGAAGTTTCTTTCTGGTTTTAGCCTGATACCTATCCATTGCAGCAAACTGGCCAAAACCTATAATGGTCAAAAGAGGGAGCTCTTTTGCTGCATCTTCTCTGCAGAAGTGTGCTTACTTTCCTTAAAACTCAAAGCTGTTTCCAGGATTTCATAACACAGGAAACAGAAGTTATTTGTTCTGTAGAAGATGAAATATTGAGCAATGTTGTTACAAAAAAAAAAAAAAACCACCAAAAAACCCCCAAAAAACCAACAACAACAAAAAAGCACCCAAAACAACAAAAAAAAAAACCAAGAAAAAAAAAAAAGGGAAATTAAAAAAAATCCTCCCAACAACCCAAACCTAAATAAAAGCAAACAAGCTCAATTTCCCTTCTCTTCCAAACAGTCACTCTTTTTAAAAGTCAGCTTTTCATATTGAGCTGGAGGTCCTTCCCTCCCCTCTTTCTAAAGTGAGGAGACTGGGGAAAAAAATAATCTTTCATAAGGCTTCATTACAAAAAATGAAGAAACCTGAAAGCTCTCCTTTTCTCTGGACATCCTTGGATTGCCCAAGTGAAGGATTAATACGTTTCCTCTCATCTCATTGTTGCTCGACTGCAGTTCCCAAGCTCTGCCTTCCCCGGTCTCAGAGCAGCAGGTCCACTGCACCGATAAAGGTGGAATTGCCAGCAGGGCAGCCTGACCTGCTGGGGCCGTGGTGCTTCAGCAGCTCTGCCGCCTGGGGCTCAGATGCTCCGTGCGCTCCACGTCCCCTACCCGGACAGCCAGCCAGCACCGAGGCTCAGGCGTCCGCAGCATCCACTGGGACGGGGCGAGTTCAGGCGCTGCTCAGCATCGCACACGTCGCTGGTGTGTCAGACTTCAGTTAAAACCCTTCTGGCAAGTGGCTGCTGCTGCCTGCCTTTGGGAAGGCGCCACACCACCGCTGCTACCCAAGAGAGGGCAGAGCGGGAGCAGCGATACCCCACGTCTCTCCCCGGCGCCTCTCCGGCTCTGGGAAAGATGATAATAAATACGAAGCATACAACAAACAAATGAAGGATGGGCAGGGTTGGTGAGCAAGCAGTGGGCTGGGAAGGGTCTGAGGGTTCACACTCTGGGCTTTTCCGAACCCAGCCGCATCACCCAGTCACAAACATAGAGCCCCCTCCCTCCCAGCAACAGACTTCAGGCCGGATTGCAGTGAGGAAAGGATCCGGCTCTTGAGGAGATGGATGCAAGGTCCAAACTCAGCATTTTGCTGATGTTCACTAGAACCAGCAGGCCATTTGAGCATGAACTTCATGCTAGGTTTTAAGTTGAGATGTACTTGCCTAACAGAGACAGACGGCAAACCCCACGCTCTGAGGATGGACAGGACTTTTAAAAACATTATTCTAATTTCAGGAAAACTGCAGCAGTTTCCTCACCCGTGTCCATGCCTACTTGAACTCCCTCCTCCAAAACAACCCCACCCAGAGATGGCTGCTGTCCCGGGAAGCATTTTACCTCAGCACAGCTTGTATTTTGAAGAGGCAGACTGCACGCTGTACTCATATTTTCTGTTTTTCAGTTTTTTCCTTTCTTTCCTAAGTGTACCATTTGACTCAAAACCAAGAGACACCTATTCCCCAGGAATGAAAAACATTGAGCTACGCTGTAAACAAACTAGGTCTTTGCTGGACTCAAACTCTAATGATGCTTCTTGTGCATCTGTGCAACAGAAGTGGACTGGTGACAATAATCTACTCTATTTTTCTTCCTGTGACATAAATAATGCTCAGATCCCATAAATACTGATCTCTCTCCACTCTCTGAATGGAATTTGGCAGCTCCATTCCTGCAGAGCAAAGTCAGAGCCAGGAGAACCCTGAGCAGCTCATGCTCACAGTTACATTGCTCATTTGGGGACTGTTCGGTGGCCCAGACCCAGGCTCACGCTCCTGCGGCATCTCTGAGGCACAAGAGATAGAGCGAGAGAGCAGCACTCAGTTTAGCATTTAACCACCCTTTTGCACTGAGATTCTTGGAGGGTGGCAAAGGGCAGGAAGGTAGAGGTTTTCTCAGCTGTAAGGAGACCAAAGGATGAAGAATTAGAAAGACATTACAATAAAAGCAAGTTATTTTAAGGTGTTGGAATAATGAAGCTGTTGCTTCCACTTAATCAAGATGCAATGGATACATTCACTAGGGACCTGATCTGCACAGTACCAAAGCCCAAGTCCCAGCAATTTTAAGTAAACAGTTCATGTAGTAGCATGTGTGTAATGCCATTTGGACATAGTGGCACATGGGAGCATCCAAAATGCACTGCTCAAGAAAGAAAGCCTCTCCTTAAGAGCGGCTTCAGGCAAAATAGAAGAAAATTCCAGGGGCCTGGCAAAACCAAAATATGTGTACAGAGAGGTGAGCCCAAACCAAACAAGCAGGGACCATGAGCACTGATACAAAGGATATGTACCTCATCATGGCTATTCCCAAAGAGAGATTTTCCTGTTCCTATTTGAGATCAGTGTGCACACAAAAACAAACTGACAGATGTAACCGATTACAACAAACACAAGGGAAGGGTGTGGGCAGCTACCAAAAGCCAAGAAGTGTAGTATGTCACAAGCAAATGGACAGCCTGGTGGACCCACAGCACTTTTCCAAGCAGAGGTAAAACCTTTCCTGTGCAGATACAATGGTAATCTTGGACCATTTCTTAATGTTAGTCAAATGATTTGGCACTGCATGAAACAAAAGTGAAGTTCCTGCTCCCACAGGCTGAACTCTTAAGCCTTGTGACATGTTTAGGAGGTCAATACAATACAGCACAGATTCGTTATTTATCCCGAATTCCACGACTAGCTCGGAGCAAAGCTAAATGCAGAGCTGAATCCAATAAAATTCTTGACTGACTGCAAACTTGGCCCATCCAACTTTGTTATGCAGATTTTAATCACAGTAGTGCAAAATGGTTCCATTCAGATGCAAATGCTTCACATCACTGTCCTGGGGATGGGGGGAAGTAGGAGGTGAGAGATTGTGGGCACTTCAGGCTGGGGACATATCTGAACTCTGCATCTCTGGGCAAACTCTCTGGTCATTAGATCTGTATGGAAAAACTGGACCTCCTTCTCAGCCTTGCTCTCTAAGACAAATGGCTAGGTGGACAGGATTCATACACTGAGCACAGAAAAGGAATTTTGCATTCCTGCCTCTTCTGGCAAATTCCTCCCTTCACCATTTTTCACCACTACTTATTCACCATCTGTTTTATCTTAAGCTAAGTTGTTATTATTCTCCTATTCCCTATTTTCTTAGGGACAAGCCCTAAGAAATGCCAGAGAACATTTGAACCCCAAGAAGTGCATAGACTGGTAATGAATACATTATACCATCAGTTGGTGCAAGGAAGGCAGGTCAAGGGGCAGGGCGCTTTCCCACTTCCTTCTTGGACTTCTGCTCTGCAGAAGGAACCATCTTCCACTGCCATGAAGGGAGGGAGGAAGGTGATGAGGAGGCCCAGTCCTGTACCTTGCTGTCTGCTCCTGTTCAGTACAGGACACAGCACAGGTTGTTCTTCAAGACGTTTGAGGTGGGTAGGTGCTTTATTTTCAATTATTTTCATCAAAGTTGACACTGAAAGTCTGTATTCACTTGTGTTTTGGGACTAGTTAAAGCTTATTTAATTCTTGTACTCTTTGTAAATTCTCTCTGCATAGATTTTCTGATGCCTAACAACGTAATGCTGCAGTCAGAGCACTCAGAGAAAACGGTCCTTTTCCTTTTCCACTAAACTACTTTGCTGAAACTTCAAGAACATTGTTATCTTCAAGACCCCCATGTCTGTCAGGTATGGGAGGAGTTGGCTAAAGGGTCAAAAGCACAGAGAGGCAGACTCAGGCAGAGGCTACTCAGCATCCGCCTGAAAGGACTTAAAGAGTACATGGCATGTCCCTGTAAAGAAAAACATTTCATAAAAACTGCACCTCCCATCTCTGTTTCTCTCTCTCTGTGTCTTCAAAATCAGTTGCAACAAAGGCACTCACTCTTGCCCATGAGGTTTCTCATAATGAGGTTTCTGTCTCTGGAAGGCATCACTTTTCCACAGAGCACTGGATGAAATCCAAAGCACAAATTATGAGATCCATATGAGGGAAACAGATGTTTCCAGGCAATGTTTATGGGGAACAGCAAATCTTTGGGGAGACATTGAATTACATTTTCTTTAAAGCAAATACTTAAACTGCACAATAAATATCCAGAATGTAAAGCATAAGATTTGGGAGATAAACACAAAGGTGTAGGTATCTTTGTCAAAAAAAAAAAAAAAAAAAAAACCAAACCCAAACTAATAGTGCTTGCATAGATCATGTGCATTTTAGTGACTCAATACATTGGACACATGGAGCTCAGGAAGGCCCTCTGGTCAGCGAGACTGCAGTGGGAACCACAGTGTCTTCAGCCATCCTGGAGCTGCACAAGGATGCCCCAAGTCCTTAGGTGATCATCCGGACCTCACCTCATCCTTTCAATCACTGGCCAATAATTCCAAGGCCAGAAGGGAAGAAATCTCTTATGAGGGAAGCAGCTTATTCCCATCTCAGGGAAAGATTGCTTTGTTTGCAGCACTGGTTTGGTGAAACCACAACTCCTCAGACAGCCTTTGAAAAACCATCAGGAGAGGTATCTCCTGAACTCTCTCAGGATGGCTTTTTTCTTGCAGTGCAACATCTGAGGATAGGAACTGAGCCAAGTGAAAGAAACTGAGTTCCTTGGACCATTTGTTTTGTAGTTCCCATTATTCTTCTCATTGTTTAAAATCAAACTCTACATCAGCATTTTCTGCCAGGGAAGAAATTAACTTAATGGGTGGAACATTCAGCTCCTGAAGCACAGTCAGCACTTGCCAGCTGAGTAGCAGATGGATGGCACCCATTTGCACAGTAGCCCTGCAGTCTCATTTGAGAGGTCATGTTGGCTTAAGAAGCCATTTCTGCCTTGGAGAGCTTACTCTTGTATGTAGATACTAGGCCCAACCTTCAAATCATGTATTCATCATTCCCCACTCAAAAAGATCATGTGGAGCACTGGCACAGCTTAATGGAAGCACGGTCTTTGATGTGTTGCACTTGAGTCTTCATTTTCTACACTATTAACTTACTTGGTCTCCTCCTAAGCCTTCTCAAAATAGATGTCATTGCAGACTTGGTTAACTTTACAAATGATAGAGAAGAAATCACTCAGAAATTATGAACTTTTCTGCTCCACATAGTGGAAAATATCTGTGTAATATGGGTATTGGAAAAGTTATTCAAACTGCCAGCTGACTACACAGGACACTCTCTAGTCCATCCAGCCTTAGAAGCCCAAAAGCAGGGTTGGTCATGCTGGACATGGGTTGATCTCTTGCACAATTACTGCAGTGTCTCACTATCATTTTCATCGGTGCAAAGAGATGTGATAGCGCCTGAGGCTGCCTCTGAGGCAAGTGTCCAAACCAGGCAGTGCAGAGTGAACCCACAACCTGGACAAAATGTTGACAGATATGTCTGATCTGAGGGGCTCTTAAATAACATGAGGGGGTAACAGACCTTCAAAGAGGTTTGCTTTTTTTTCAGAATCAAAATTCTTGTTTTAGTAATTAGCCTGCTCCAAAATCATTCATAGTTGTTGCAATATGAAAGTGCAGAGGTGTTTTTGGCATCTCAGATAGAAGACTTGTTAATAGGTCAGTGTGTCACGTAATGCATTACATGTTAATAAGCCAAGACTGCCAAAATCAAGAAAATCCTTAATCAGAAATTATTCAGAATTCAAACAACCTAAATACTCTCAGAGACCATGGGAAAAGTCTTTCACAGAATAAGTACTTCTATAAGCCCAGGTCTGAAGTCTTATTGCCAGGTATCTGTAAAGAAGCAGGATCCTTCTTGACCAGTGTTTATAGCATTATTTCATGCTATTTCTTAAAACCAACCTAAAATATGGTCTTTCTACTCAGGTTAAGGAGAGCTTCACCTACACCTATTGAGGTATTGCCAGTGAAATATTCTGATAGTGTCCAGGGTCAGCACATTCTTCACCAGCAGTTTTATACTACTGTTGCTTGAGACTCAGCTGACACAGGTAGGTAGTACTTGCTGTGTTGTACAGAGAGCAGTAAATGAAAGGACAATATAAGGCATGAGGGAAACTGAAATTATTTTCTAATGCACTATTTCACTGTACAAAGCAGATATGTTTATTGTATTGAGGGCTAGAAGCATTTTCAAAAGAGTGTACAAATTCTGCTGATTTATTTGACAAACATTTTTTGAAAGAGGAAGATGTAACCCACTGCCTTTTCACTTGCCTTCTTCACCCACCACTGCTCCATTTGCCTTTACACACAGCATTAGGAAACAATCAATCTTTTCTTAGCATTACAAAAGTAAATATTCTTTTCGCTACCATCACAGAAGTCACCTGTTAACTCAGACCCCTATGTCTTTCCACTCCTTATCAGTATGCCTTCCTTAACCCTCTGGTGCAGCCCTGCTTGGATAGCAGCACCCCTACAGCCCTTAGTCCCATGCTTCACTTCACTATGCCCTAGATTGCCACCGATCTGCTTTTGAAATTATTCAGAGGGATTTAGCTTCAGATCTCCAGGCCTAGATTTTTACTCTGGGCACCATCCCAAGGGAGTGCTGGGAAATTTAATTTAGCCATCACACCTGCAAAGCTGAAGCACATAGATAGAGAGTCCACTAAAACCTCTGGGCTAGGATTACACTTTGTGCACTTTGTATTCTTGCAGAAATCAGCTACCAGGGAAGCTGCTGTAAACCCATGCTATCCCACTAAATACTGTGTTTCCTAGTAAGCATAGTTCCTCCAGCTGGTGAAGAATGATTATAAATTAAAGATTTATATGGGGTTTTGGTTTTTTTTTTTTGAGAACATGAATTTCTTTTTTAGTTCATGCATGTTGGGGATTCTCTTTAAGACAAAAAAAAAATTCCAATTTTCATGTGAAACTTCTTGTATGCACAGACTGACTTAAAAGTATATCATCAACAAGAGATGATATCCTTTTCACTGAGGACTAGAAAAGGGTCTAATATTTTTAAACCAGTTTTTAGATAAATTGACTCTCTAAGTGGTAGTTTTGAGAAGAGTAAAAAATATTAAACATTTATTCTCCTTGACTCCCTGTTATGTTTAGGGAGTGCTTTCAGTGAGGTCCAACAGCAAGAACAAGTGGGCAAATGCAAGGAGAATAGATTCACAACAAAAGTCCACTGAACAAAAAAAGAACTGCAGAGTCATTAACTGAGAAATTAATACAAAGGCAGGTGAAGAAATGTTGTCATTGCTGGAGTGGAACTGGAAGCTGCAGGGGGAGATGGAGTTAACCAGCTGCCATTCACAAGCGGGCACCATCCTCTTCTCCAGGCCCCTGGTAGCAGAGGATTATTTCCACCATCAGCAAATCCTATCTTTCAACAAAGGCTGGCTTTCACACACCAAGGGATGTCAGAAAGGACATGTGTGACTTCAGGTGTCTTGTAGTTCATGCCCAAGATCTGTTCACCAGCACCTCAGAGCACCAGGACAAAGTGCATTAAAACCTACTTGCAGCAATGGCTCCAGCTTGCAGAGAACTGGAAACAAATTCCCCATCAGAGGATCACACACGGGCAGAGACACACTACCACACTGAGAGCGGCAAGTCTGGATTAGTAGAGGGGAGAGCCGGTAGCCCATTGCTGACAGCCACCCTGGGGGTCTGCTCTGCTCCTGTCTCCCCAGGCACTGCCTACAAAGGTTTTGTTTTCTGTTCTTGGAGAAAATGACTCCTGCTAGACTGCTGTAAACCTATCCTGCTCAAGGACATCTTGTTTGTGTTAATCCTGTAGATTAAGCACACAGCTTTTCAGTTGCGGCTTTGTGGCTATTGTTACCAGTAAACCCCTTACAAGGCTTGTGGGCCAATGCACATTAACTTCAAGGCTGTCACTGAGATAACTTGAACAAGGAAGAGCCCCCAAGAATCATACGAACTGACTCTCGCACCAAATATTCAATGTTTTATAAAAAAGTTTGGAAGAGAATTGCCTCCTGTGATGTCTGTGTTGAAGGGTCTCAGCTGTTACTGGCAATGGGAGACACCAAAGCTGAAGATTGCAGGCTTGTGCAAGTACAATGACCTGGTATACACTGCAAGAGAAGCTCAGTGAGAGCTAGAGCCTCCAGGGACTCAGAGCCAAGTCTGTTGCTTGGGCTCGAGCCCAAAGAGCAATGCAAATGGGGTGGTCACACCGGTTGAAAAGAAAAATCAGGGTTTCCAATAGCATGCAGAGGCACTCTTGCACAACCTCCTCTCCTGCATTTGGCTTAGTCACACCAGGGTCTTGGCTAAGCTTGCAAGTGTACATTAAGTCATCACTCAAGCACCAGGCATTTGTGGGCTTGCAGTTAATTGTGAATGGTGTTACCTGTTAAATATTCACAGAAAGTTCCAGGTAGATAGAAAAGCATAAATAACCACGTATAAAGGGCTAATTTTATTTTTACGAATATACAGGAAATTAAGAACAGCTGGACCATAAAATACTTCTTTGTATACAGTGTTTTTAATACGAGTTACATCAATTCCCTGGACTTTTCTGGTGCTGAGGCTTTGCTAAACGAAGAACTTTTAGGTGGTGTTTTCTGGAATCAAAGCTAGCCTAAGCATTCACCAGGATTTTTGCCGGCTTTGCTCATTTAACTTTTCTCAGACATGTAATTCCCTTTACAAACTGTGTGTTATGTTTTCAAAAGAGCAATAAATCACGCAACAGATGCATGCAAGAACTTGATTCTGCACCTCATGTTTATTTTGTAGCTTGGACTTTCATTTAGCAAGATGCAGAAGGGTCTCACCTTATTTAAAGTGAGTCTCAGGCTAGCAACATAGACACTGAAATAGTGTTAGCTCAGAACTTCACATTTACTGATCTCAATGGAACTGTGAGCATCTTTAACATGTCAGAGCACCCTGCCAGCTGGATGTACCTTTAGTGAACACTGCACAGAAACACCAAAATGATCAAGCATTGTGTCTGGTACAAAGGGGCTTGCCTGCAGTTATGGTACTGGGGCATTTGCAGTTTCAGCAAGATCACATTCTGCACTTGGACAGAACTTTGTCTCTGTGTTGCAAATTAAAGAGCTTCCTGCAAATATTTTCAGACTTTAAGACAGAGAAGTCCATGTTTTCCTCACAGATAAAGACAAACTTCACCTAAAGAGAACTTAATAGCACAGCTGCCATTGCAGGATCTTCAAACCAAGATCTGGCCACTCTCCAAAAACTTGAGGGAAAAAAAAATGTTTGGATGCCATCAACCCAGGGATGTTTTGGATTGTGCTAATATTTCCCAACAGAAAGTGGCCAGGTTTGGCTCCTACTGACTAATGAAGCTGTCATACACTATTCCTTCCTGCTGTTTAATAATGCTTTCAAAAAAAGTCCTTTATGGAGATGAATAGTATAGTAGTGCTGCAGCTGAGGAATTGGCATGCTGTCAAAGAAAACAGAGGCCAGTTTACTATGCATGGCACTGTATTTTTCATTATACTTCACGAAGATATGTTATTAACTGAAAATGAATTCATCATTAGGGAATAGATATTATTTAGTACATAGTTCAGTATAATTTTGAGACTTGATTCCAATAGTCAGATTTCATTGTAGCAGCAAAATTACCTGTAACTCTAAATTTTGATACAATCTTCACTGTTTTTTAGATCCCAAATTTCAGGATCAATATCAGTCCTACAAGAAAAATTAATTGCTATGGAAATGCAGTTCATTCTTTCCACTTTCTCCTCAGTATCACATACATGCACACAAGCTGTATATCGCATACACTTAATAAAGGTGGCAAATCAGCCAAGTCAGTGGTGTAAACAACACAGACATGACAGTTCCTACATTCTGATCCAGATCTCAGCTTCTGTTCTGTTGTTGGAGTGATACAACCAAGTCACACATGTAATTTTTATACTCCTTAATTGACTTGTCAGTAACCTCAGGTAACTATTGGGCACAGCAATATTACTGCTGTGCAGAACACTCACCTGAAGCACGAGTCCCAACCTGTAAAAACCTACACAAATCCACAAGATTTCTACCTCGGTGCTGTGTCCAGGACTGTGTCAGGCAAGTTCACCTATTTATGGACTCTTGGAGGCCTTTGGCAACACACTCTTTGACTCTTGCTGTGAAGCATCAGGGAAAATCAAATGCTCTCCATAGCCATACAAGCATTCTTCACCACATGTTTCTTTCAGATGTAAAGCAGGGAGACAAGAGACTGACATATCTTATCAACTCTCCTGCAAAGAGCTCCATCAACATGAACCAGATGAGCCCAAACTGATTTGTGGTGCATTTGTTTGAACAGAGTTGGCTTTCAGAAGCTGCAACCAGAGAGCACAAGCCTTATCTGTGTAGGAAAGTTTAGATAAATAGGGCAGTCAGCTTGCTATAGAGCACCTTGGGTTTGCACAAAATCTACTTTTAATCATTTTGAATATTTGCAAGTATCAGAGGTGGTACTGATAGATCTAGCTTGTCCTTCCTCCATGAAGGAAAACATCTCTAACCACTTTAAATCAGTAAATTATTTGAAGAGTTAATTATGGAGCAATACAAGGAATATACCTATCCTGCACAAAGCTTCACTCAACATTTCTTATTATGCATTTCCTTGTCTTTATTGAAAAGTGCAGAGTTAAAGGACTTAAACTCAGTTAGAAGGCCCATTATTCTCTTGCAACATACTCATTTTGTCACTGACATTTTTAAACTGCTGGCTTAGATGTCCCAGTGTCAGATACAAGACAGCTGTATGTATTTGGAGTCACACAGACCGATAGATTTAGCTCAGCATCTTCATACTCCTTTGATGCTGAAACCAGGGAATTGCAGAGGGATAGCAGGAGAACTGAAATCAGTCAGTTGCTTCTGTGAAGCATCTTTCCAGCAACTTCACTCAGCAAAGTGTTATTTCTGGCTTCCATCAACTGGCAAATGGCAATTTAGATAGTGGCAATTTAAATGACCTGGCCAACCATTCTAAAAACTGTAGAGCGCTCACACTAGAACTAGCACATCAAAAAGCCTTCAAAGGCTACACCTCTACTTCCAAAAAAGCCAGGCATAAGGGATCCCTGAACCTGTTAGAAAGGGGCAGGTCTGTGGTGTTTTCTTTAAAGTGGGCTTGAATCAAAACACAGGACAATTTTGCAACTTCCAGCATGTGCTGCAGTCTTCATGATTCACAGAGGCCCAGAAAACAGAAAAATACAAATGTATTGTTTATTGTAAGAAGGCAAAAGGTAGTGTGCATTTGGGAAAAGATTGGCAGAAGTAGCATTTTTAATCAAGAGGGCTTTTGAGCAGTTCTGTAACTGGGTAATCCACAGAGTAGATCGTAAAAATCAGTGAGAACCAGAAACAGCAAACACCAATGGCCAACCAAATGAATCTAGATATTATTCACCACCAGTCCTGCACCACAGTCCATTAAGCCCAGTTTATAATGGGCCATAATATGGCTACTCCCCAACATTACATACTGTTTAAACAACACCTTCATTAAAAAAAACAGTTTTATGGAATTCTCCCATCCCATTTGCACAGACCATATCTCTATTTATTCATTATCCCAGTACATTGTTTTGGCACCCAGAAACATGTCTTACATGGATGAGCAATATTTGGAAGGCATCCATAAATTTTCAGTTGTTTCTAATGCAATCAACAGCTGGAAACAGCAGAAGAGCCAGCTCTAGAGAGACCACCAGCAAGTGCTCCCACCAGAATTTCAGGGCTGTTGACACGATGATCTCAGGGCCCACAAACTGAACAGGGTGCTGCAGGCTTGAGGGCACCTCCAACCACCATATTTCCCTGGATAAGTGTTCTTCCACAGACACTAGCACCAAGGCACCCAATGCAAAGGCTTATGGCACTGCTGTTGAAGGCACTGCCTTTGGACTGAAAATTGACCCTTCAACTGCTGGAGGTTGTGACACACCAGTTTTAGAGCACTGAGCTAGGTTCTGTTCTGCCTGAATGTCAATTTCAATAGTATGATTTGAAAGGGAAAATTTTATATTAGCAGTATCACAACTGCTCACAATGCTCATGTGATATTCTATAGAATATAGAATATCTTCTAGTCTGTAACAAATCTTCACAGTAGGTGCAGCCATTTATTTTTATCTCAGTTTTCTTTTAAGGCTCTCACCTCCAACTGATACCAAATATTTGAATTTCATCTGGGGAAAGCACATTGAGGAACCACAGCATTACACACGTGTTTTAAAGGGATTGTCTGGAAAACACAATGGATAAAAGAAAGTTTCTGCTAATAAAGCTTGACTTGAATATTTGAAACAAGATCCATGAACTTAGAGCATTTGAATTTTTATGGATCTAACAATTCCATTAGTAGTTGTGCAAAGTAAAATGCTTTAATGAATTTCTATTATCCACACAAAATGGTATCATCAAATTAACAACCATATGCAGTCTTGATGGGGAGTTGAAGAAAATACAAAAAGTCCAAGGTAGATTTTGACCAGCATCTCTGCATGAATAGCCACAAGAAATAAGAAGTAAAGGAAATCCTTATTCTCTATTTCTGCCTCAAATCCACTGCCACCATTGCTGTCTCTCTCATTGTTTCTACTCTCCTGAGGAGAAAGGCCCAAGAAGTCCACCTGAGCTGCACCCTACTTGTCTCACAAAGTATTGGAGCTGGTAACAGATGCATCACACATTTCACTGTGAGGTTTCCAAGAATCTTGAACTGTAAATTTGAAGAGAAGAGAGCTCAGATTCATGCAGGAACAAGACTGAAGCACTGAGAAGGTTCAGCCCATGTTACCAGGGAAGTTTTTTACTGACTCATTGAAGTTTGGGATATTTAGAATCTTCTTAGCTTCATTTCATACAGAGACCAAATTTCTGACAGTTTCAGGTAAAATTTTTCCTTAAGTTGTTTTTCAGTACTTCCAAGAGCTTGATAAAACAAAATGGAAAGAAGCACTCAAAGTGAGTTTCAACTTCACATTTGAGCCAATTTGGGCAGAATTACAAGCAGAGTTCAAAAGCTGTCTGAGTGACAAGAGGAGGCTTCAGGAGCAACAAGAACTCACTACCCGCTTTCCTACCCAAGAATGGATTATATTGCCTTCCATTCTCTCATCAAATGAGGATACTGTTAGCAGGGGTGGCCTGGTACAGTGCTATCAGTAAGATGAAACCTGCCCCCAGCTCATGAAAGACCCACATTTATTAGTAGGCCATGGACTGTGCCTTTAGGTGGCATCAATTGGTAGTGCTGCCAGGAAGGCCGGAGGGTCAAGTCACACCACCCAGGGTGACTCATTCACCGTAAGGTGATTATGTGCACTGCCAGTGTTTAGCAGAGCAGCTATTCACGCCTTCTGCTAAGAGGATGCTTGTTATGTTTTCCTAGAAAATCATTGCTTTCAACTTTAGACCTTCCTAATCCCCTGACAGATGCTTTAACCACAAGTTTGCTTTCATGCCTCAAGGCATGCAAGTGACCACCAAATTCAGTTTCATCCCCAGAGTTTACATTATGGGCTGTTTGCCCATGTTGGAAAGAGTGCCTGACATCAGGATTAAATCAACTTCAAGGACTTCAGTAGCTGGCAAGTCAGCTATGCTTCCCTTCTTCACAGTTTTTCAGATCTGGCTGAAATCCTGCCCTCTTTCCCCTAGGAATTGTATCCTGCCCATAGGTATGTTTATAAGGTGTCTATTTTTTAAATGTTGAGCACCAATTAGTTTTATATCAAGATGGTTCTTCATTTCCAAAGGAAGGAACTACTTTCCTACTGAACAGTCACAGGGCTAACAACATTGCTTTGCAGGCTTCAGGTACCACACAACAAAAGGTTACAACAACACTGAACACCATCCTACACACCACTCTTAGAGAAGAGCAGTAAATGGATAAATGTGCAAGCATCAAAAGAGCTGATAAAAGAATAAACACTGAGCAGCAGTTCATCACATGGTTTCTATGCCAGTGATCCAGGATTACTTAAAGCAATACTTTACCCATGTACAGACCTAAGAATGCAGTTGTGAAGCTGTAGCTCTAGAGATGAACTTTCCAAAGGTTACCAGCCCAGTGGATAATGCAACATCGATGCAAAAAAATATAGTCAGATCTAGAGAGAAACATAAAAGCTAGATGGACTGGGATGTGGAAGTATGTTTTGAAAATAAATCACAATTTCTTCACTTAGAAGACTTGTTTGTATCTGCAAATGAAAACAGAGATAGGAAGAGTGTTTTTTAATGAAAGGATTTACTTGGGAAGAAATTTCATAGTCAGGATTAGCCACTTAACACCCACAAACTGAAGGATTGATTTCCTGGAACATCAATCCCAGAATGGCTAACTTCAGATTGAGCCTTTCTAAAAAATATCACCTCATGACACCTTGTCTAGACACCTCAAAGCATTAAACTGATCTAATTACCTTAATTATCCTTGGCCAGCTCCTACTCCTCCACATGGGTGCTTCAAGCAGGGAAGTTCAAGCCAGAATGCTGGCAAGTGAAGATGTCCCAGCACAGAGTGCTCGATGCCACTGTGAGCATTAACATTAATATCCATCGTGAACTAAAAAAGCTGAATTCTCTCAGAGGTTGCTAAGGACGTTCAGCCTCTCAGAGGAGAGACCAAATACTTCAACAAGACACTAAGTCAAATGTTACCCAGAAAACTCAACACCTCATTAGGTATGCTCTTTAGTTTTAATCCCCAGGTTGACAAGACAACTGGGACAGAGATGGAAGAGAATCCAGAAGGCCCTGTTCATCATTGCACAGAGCCTTCTTGCAGATTGAAGTGGGAATATTCAGCGGTATTGAAATAGTCCTTCCTCCATACAAACACATCAACTTCTTACAAGTCTTTTGATTGCAAACTACTACACAATGCCTTCTCTGCAGCAGATAATTTGTACATTTGTCCCAAAAAATCCATCCTGGTTTTACACAAACTAAATCATCAACTAAGAGCAATTACTTGAATCAATTTAGGGAACTGTAAGAAACGGGTCTGGGAAAAAGCCAATGCTGTCTGCCATATTATCTCCTTTTTCAGTGGAGCTGACAGGACAGCTGCCTGTTATTACAGTGCACCCCAGGAAATGCTTAGCTGCCAAAAAAGTCCAGAGCCAGCAAGGGATTAGCAGACAAATAGAATTCATGCACCTGGAAGTCATGCAGCTAGATATACCATCTTTGTAAGATATGATACTTCAATCTCATTTGCAAAGAAACAAGAACAGAAATTACTCAATGTCATCATAATTATGATAAATCTAGGAATTACTATAC
The DNA here is from genome assembly GCA_013400515.1 of Erpornis zantholeuca. Taxonomy (NCBI): domain Eukaryota; kingdom Metazoa; phylum Chordata; class Aves; order Passeriformes; family Timaliidae; genus Erpornis; species Erpornis zantholeuca. The sequence continues at coordinate 224,965 of VZTN01030640.1, forward strand.
TGTTTTGGGACTAGATTAAGTGGCAGTAGTTTTCATTTAACTGCAGTAATTTGTTGAAGGACTTACATAACTGTCATAAATATAATGCTCTCTATTTTATGTTTAAGCTGTTCCTAAATAATGCAGCATTAATACCATGTTAAGTGACCAGAACCCTGATGGCTTTAGAGATGAATAATGCAGATGGTGCATAGGACTTAATGATTTCATGTAACCTGTGTAATACAAAACTTTCACTTCCTTCACCAATATCTTTTTAACAGCAAAATTTCTGCTAGACAACCTTTTCCTCCTCCCACCACTGCATTTATCCTTCATTGGCATGCTCCCACAAGCTGCTGGACCTGTGTGCTGGGTTCAGGTAATGCCTAGTGCCACCTCCAGGTGCCCAGCCTGTGTGGGAAGGACTGGATAGCAGTTGCCACGTGGAGCCGTGTTCTAAGCAACTCCCTCATTGCTTTCACATGGACCCTCATGCTCACTGCCACCAGCTTTAACTGGAATCAGCTTGTATCCTTACCTCCACAAAAACAGCAGCAGCCATACTGACAGCCTAATGTGTCTTTTCTGACATCAAGGTGGATGACACATATCCAGCTCAGTGACAATGAACTTCTAACAAAGCTGCTGCACAGTCCACAGAGAAGTATTGTACAAGCCTCAGTGTGCACTGGGGGTCAGACTTTTCCTTATAGTTATGTACATGCTTAGCATGCCAACAGAAATGATTTAGTAGAAGAGTCACTGAAATATTTAAGAATTCAATATAATAATTCTGCCCTTATTTTAGAAATACATTCTCAGCCAGTTTACAGACAGAAGTGACAAATGCTTTAAGACGTTTCAGGAATCAAAATTCAGAAGATTTGTTACACCCTAGGAAACAATAGCAGAGAATAGCTGGACAGCACCAGAGTTATCTTAATTGTGGCTGGAGTAGCTTTCATAAAGGAGCCACTACCAGCCTGTCAAGGTAGTAGCCACATCATCAGTACTGAGATTATGCACTACAGAAATTCCAGGGAATAAACCTGTAGGAGTAAGAACAGTGCATTTCAACAAAATACAAGCTTTTACTAACAAAGGCTACCAATGTCTTCAGTCACTTACTGGAACATCAGGAGCAGAAAACTGACTCTGATGGATCTACCATAATTTTATACCAGATTGTTTTGGGAACAGCAGCTGTGCAATTGCAGTAATAGCTCAAGGTTTAGAAATGGAAGTTAAGGAAAATCTGAGGTTAGAAATAAAGGTCTGTATTTTCCTATATTCTGCCATCTGCTTCCTCAACCTCTTCTTAATCCATAACCTGAAGGATGCCCCATCTGCTCCCATCTATTTTATATGATAGTTGAAAAGAGAAATCTGCCAGAGAACACTGTTCTGGAGTTGCATGGATCAGCCAACTCAGAGGGAACTAACTCTCTGCTACGGGGGTGGGAGACCTTGAGGTCATCTGTATAGAGGGGGTAACAGCAGTGGAGAGCTGCAGCCAATTAAAAGCACGTTCCCATCTATTGACCTTCCCTGGAAACTCGAACAAGTAAAATGAGTGGTAGCAATTCACAAAACTTCATCAGTCCCATGAGGATGTTACAAGCATCCTCTTCTCTTCATGAATCCCTAGTGTTCAATTTGTTTCCAGTTTTCTTGCCCAGACAAAATATTGAAAAAACAGAAAACTTGAGTCTAAAAATAACTTTCCCAGTCCCTTTTTTCCACTAAGAAATCTCCCAACTGCAAACTCATCTTCCTTATGCAGTGCATTAGCATAACTAATGCACTCTAATCTTCATAGATAAAACCCCCCCTAGTTATATTTCTAAATCAAACTTAGTTTCAGTGTAGCATAGCTGCAATGAACAACTTTCTCAATGTATCTATTGCTTAGCTCTTTAAAACCAGAAATGACCACAAATTATACTTGCCTGAATGCTCTATATACGCATTTTTTTTTCTAGCTAAATAACACAAAAAAGCCAAAGTAGATGACTATTCTGGATGTAGACCATGTAACATAATCACTGTATCAGTTTTTCTTGTCAGCATTTTCAAAGTGTAATCACAAGCCATACCATTAATCTGTAGATAAAAGCCCTCACACATGTAGGCTTTTGACAGTGACTTCTGCCCTGCCCCCCTCCCTTGGCTTCACTTTGTAAAGCCTCTGTAAACCTTGTGAAAGCAGAAGATTGACAGAAACTCATCAAAAACCAGCTCAAACAGTGATTATAGGGTGCTGATCTGCCCACTATCTTTCTACTCATTTTTCCACTTCCAGCAACCAGCCTCCTGCCTGATGCCTTCAGGAAAGTGCTCCAGACACCATCAGTCACTCTGCATACAGAGTGCTGATGGAGCCAAGATTTACTTCTTCTGAACCCATCACACCTCTGCACTATTCTGACATAAAAATAATCTAGATCAAAAACTCTATCTGTGACAAAAATAGTTACATTGGCTTCTTTAAGTTAAGCAGTAAATCCGATGGTAAATGAAAGATCTCTTTTCTCAAATTGTTCATGCAACAAACTACAGAAATAGTCATAAAAGTAGGCATGAAACACAAGACTTTTGACATTCCAAGACAAATGCATGGCTCCGTGTCTTGTTGCCTCATGAACTTTACCTGTATTGCCAGAGGAACCCTGAATATTCTAACATGTTGTCAAGTGAGTATATAGGGGGTGGCATATAGCCAGGCACCTGTAGCACTGTGTAGGCAAGTGGGACACCCTGAATTCAACCCGTGCTATACATACGGGGTTTGAACCTTGGTTTACAGACACTTAGGCTAGCTTGTAAAATGAAATTGGAAAACAGGAATACTAACAGCAGTCCAGAAGAAGCAAAAGTGGCCCTGGGGGGGAAAAAGTAATCTGCAAAGGGGAGACATTATCCACAAGAAAAACATGTAGCCACAGAAGAGGCCACAGCTGCCTTGCATGTTGGAGAAAGAGGAGGCCTTTGTATTCTTTACAAACACACACACCCTCACCCTAATCTTCTTTTATTGTTTCCATAGCCATTAAATGCCTTGGTCTGGACTTTTGAGGATTTTCAGAATTACTCTCAGGGAGAAACATGCAAGGCAGCCTACAGCAATTTCACTTGGCTACTGGCAGCTGATAAGCCACCAAAACACAGCATCCCAACAGCACAGGCACATGAGCCACTGTGCCTGAAGCTACGGTGCCACCTGAGAGACCATGCCACTGTGTGGTGAGGTGGTGCCCCAAGGGACTGACATTGAGACCAGAACCTCCATGTACTCAGTCACTTATTGCTGATTCCTTACCTAGTAATCCTTGTCTCCCCTCTCACATTCTTCTTTTGCAATTGCATCTGCAGTGGATGCTAGCCCCCTCCTAAAGCTGCTGAAAATCAACATCTTTAGTCCTGAAGCTGCTTGGAGTGAATATCATAGCAACTGCAATCCTGGATGTCCGTCCAACACACTAACTCACTTCATGCTATTAGGCAGGAAACATCTGGTTCTCTTTGCTCAACCAAGTTTTCCTTATAAAGTGGTCCTGAATGTGCAATTCTGGGTCAGTTTGGACATATACTAGCAGATGAGATATTTTTACTCTATTATATGAGTTGGAAGTGAATTATACTGGAATAGCTTCAGGAGGTCCACCTAGAAATGGTAGAACACACATGGAAGTAATTTATTTCAAAAATAGGAGAGTCTGAGTAAATTTACACAGTTCATAGTGGGTTTTTTTCTGCACTATTCCCGAGTAGGCATTTACCTAAAAATTACTTGGCAGACAGATGCACACTGTGCTTGAGAGTACATGTACTGATGCTTTGGTATTGGAGTTTAATTCCCTTTTCTCCTCAGTGGTGAATTTGCAAATGTCTGGAGAAATGAAGCTTTTTACTTCAAGCAGCGTGATTCACACAGATACATGGAGAGTAGGTGTCAAGTTACACTAGATATCCCTATAGATTTACTTTACCTTGTGCTTATAGGTAAGACTAATATATAATCACTACTTTTTGCAATATTGACACTCATTAGGTAAAGTTTCAAACAACGTAAAACAAGACTGTTGAACCAGAGTTTGAAAAGTAACCTTTAAGACCTTAAAGTAGCTGGACTCTTTAAAAATAATCAAATAGAAGTGAAACTTGAGCACTAAATTATGCAGTGACCTAGATTTTTTGTATATCTATAAAATGAAATTTACATTTGTTTGCACCAAATTATATACATAAATTACCAAGTCATGTTTAAGTTATCTAGAATTGAAAGGATTTTTTCATAGATTTACTTCATAGAACTCACCCATTCACCTACTGGGGAATTCTTTTTCCTTTATGTGTTAAAGTACCCCAAAGCAGCAAGTTCACAGAGAGCAGCTAAGACACTAACAGATTATGTTCCCAGCTACTGCAGAGAAAAAAATACCATGAGGGATGTAAAGTTAAAAAGATGCCATCCTATAAGCAAGCAGTATATTATCCTTTTTTTCCTCAAATAACAGAGGGTAAGGGACCTACCCACAATGCTAGTCAGACCATTTCTGGATCAGTTAAAAAATCAGGTAGTTGCCATCATTTCCAGAAATGCTTAAGCTTACACAAGAACGGTTCCCAGAAAACCTTCTGGTACAGAAAGGTACTCTTGAATCAGTGCAACAAATATCAGGAGTTCAATATCAATTTCGTGTTCTATTGTGAAAAGACAGCAAAATTGCACAGTCACAAGCCACTGAGAAATAAAGGCTCTGCAGAAAATATTCCTTTCTAAGGCCATAGAAGTCCATGCACTGAAAGCTGATAATAATAATTTAAAGTCAACAGAAGTATTTAAGATAAATTAGGCATACAACCATGCATTTTACCCTTTTGTTTTCCAAAGCAGACAAACCAATACACAGAGCTATTAAGAGGGGGAAAAGAGATCACAAGGCAAGAGACTTAGGTATTTTAAAAGAGGAACAAAAAAACTCTAACCCAACCAAAAAAATCCACCTTCTCTTATCAGAATTTCTCACTAAACTTACTGCACTGCTTTATCAGGGTTTATTTCTCAAGCTGCTAGAATTAGCAGTCAGATGATCCTGTTGTGATATTTAAACTCATGGCCACCTTCATCCTGTCGCTGGCATAAAAACTGAGTATATCAAACACCTTTCAGTTAACACACTAAAAGGGGCAAGCAGGTCTTCAATGCACCTTTCTGACTTCCTCTGAGCCTTTGTATTTGTGACTGAGAATGGCATATCAGTTTTCCCCAAAACTATCCATGGCAACCCTTTACTTTAGTATTCAATGACTCCATCAAACCATTTTTCAGGGCACGCTTCCCTTACAGTTAACATCAACAATCAAACACGTGCTGCTTTTTTTTTTTTTTTTNAAAAGAGAGCCAGAACTGAAATAACAAAGGTACACACCTAATTCTCCCTGTGTCAGATGAGTGAACCATGGGAGCATTGCATGTCATCCTTCTCCCACTTCCCAGCCCCAAGGCAGGCAGACAGCAGCCTGCACCTACAACAGGGCACACTTGTAGTTTCATCAGTTCCACTGGCACCCAGGTGTACAGTGATGCCTTACATGGCCACCTGGAAACAGAGACAGGAATAAGGAAATAAAGAAGGCATTTATTTGAAAGGCCTTCAGATGTACACTCTGGGCTACAGAGGGTCCTGCCTCAGTGGATCCCAACATGGATGACAGGTCACAAGTTCTTNTTAAAACCTAAGACTAGCACTGTAATTGCACTGTGTGACACACCCCCCCCCCACAAGCTCTGACTGTGGCTCTTACACTGTGACATCCCTGGCATCTAGACTTCAAGAGCAAAAGACTCAGGGGAAGTCTTTCATGTCTCTGTAGATGAAGGTTAACTTATCTTTATTTTTACAAAGCTAAACAGACAAAAACAGCAACTGCAGATGTACATGTAGTTCTGAGTAAGCAAAGCTTCTTCACATGGCCTGCCCTGCAGTATCCCTTGTGCTAGCCAAAATTTCTGCTGAGCAAGGATACAAAGGCATACAGAAGACCTGCCCATATTCTAAATCAGCAGAGCACAAGCCATTTCTAATACAGAATCACTTAGAAGCTTTAATCTTCCTGTTGCAGTCAATCTATATTGACAGTTTTTATTTTTAATCCACAGGACCCTAGCCCCCCACTAGTGATTGGTTGCCACTTACTAGCAGTGCCACAGAGTCCCACGGTAAAGTAGCTCTCAGAAGCAAGATAAGTGCAAGAGCAAAGACAGTCATAGAGTTAAAGCTATTAAATATTTCTGGGAACACTGGATTTTGTCTCTAAAGTTCTGACATGAAACAAGATTTTATGCTAAACAGACTAAAGTATTTTTTAGAGTGCTCTGAGCAAGGACAAAGAAAAAAAATAAACAGTGTAAATAAAAAATCACCAGAGACCACCAGAGCAAGTACACACTTAGAGGCCCAATCATGCAATTTCAAGTCAATCTTTGGATTGCTTGGCTTTGCAGTTTTGATGGAGCTCTTTCAGCGTATTTTAGGCAACTTAAACCACACAGCATACATTGGTAATCAGGGAGCAATTGCCCCAACGTCATTCAGGTAACATTTGATTGCTTTTTCTGTTTCCAGATGGTGACCAAAAGCCTGCTAAAACACTTGCAAGTTAACCTGCTGAAGAAACACGGCATGTGTGTCTGATTACAGGTTAGTATATATACCTCACCCTATACCTTACCCTGTACCTTTTCTGATGCAGATATGATAAATCCTTTCCTGCTTCCTGAAAAATCTTGTTTAGGACCAAGGCACTTTCACATCATCAGTGAGGTGCTCATTGCTCTGCCAGGAGAGATCAGTGTACAAGAGCAGAAACTAAGCACAAGAGAAAAAGGAAAACCACCCCAGCCACCAGCCATTTAAAACCTCAACCCATCCCTGAAACAGCTGTGGAAATGCTGGCAATTACCTCAGAAACAAGAAGCAGCTGGGTTCAGTTCCCGATCTTTACAAAGCAAACAAGGAGAGGGTGGGTCTTATATAGTGAAGTGGGTTGGGAGTGGGGGGAGAATAAGGGATGCTGGAGGAAGGTGCAGAGTTAAGAGGCTGTCAATGTACAGTTGGGCAATCTGTCTAAGAGGCCTTGTGGTTAGTTACTGATGGTGGGGGGGTGAGTATAGCCTCAATTTAAAAAAAAAAAGTGTGCTATCAGAGTAGAGATACTGAATGTGGGTGTGTGAGTGACTAAGGCATGGTTTCTTTGGGAAACACAAGTAAGAGCCTGGTGATAGTCACAACTGAGAAAAGACAGTCTGGAGCTGGATCTGTGTATTTTGTTTATTCCATCTGCTTCTTTCAGGGCACTCTGTAGATGGAGGGGAAAAAAAGATCAAAGGAATTTTTTCCTACCTGCCCTTTATCTTCCTAGCACACTGTCATATATCTGTAGTTGCTGTGTGTATGGCTAATAATGGAGCTTTGAAAAAAAGGAAGGGGTTAACATGAAAAGAATCACTTAGTATTATCCATCTTCATCTTGTTTTTCTTGGCTATGTGCAGGGACTGAGCTTGCCTGTATAATGATTGATTTGTAAGTTTGTCACTGGAAATACCAGTTGTACAGAGAACTCATATATTTTTGCCTGTGGTTTTGTAGGTAGTTGTAAAACCACTGTGAGCTCACAGCATTCTGAGCCATTCAGGCCCATATGATATGCAGTCATACACATGCAGATAACTGGGATTCCCCTTTAAAAAGTGAGAAGCATTTTTACTTTTCTTTCAAATATGACTGCTCTGCGTGATCCTTACTATTTGTGACTGGTAATTAAGCATTCAGCATCTATATTTCACCAGGAGGATTATGGTGTGTTGGGGTGCATAAGGAAGAGCATTGCCACAGGTCAGCTTCTTGCAGGAGTTCACATGCCCAGGTAACTCTATCCTTTCTGGTATACATTGGTCTCACAATAGGTAAGCAGGAAGTAATGTAACTCATTACAGCAGTCTCATTGCTGGATGGGCTACATGGTCTTGATTTGAAATAAAAATACTCTATCTCTCTGTCCTAAACATTTTATAAAACATTGTAAATGTACACTTGCAAGAGATTAAGGAGACATCTCCATAATGAGTTTCAAACAGTTCACAAAGTGCTTACTAAGAAGAGAATGCTAAGGATCATGTGAACTGTTACGGGTAATTTTCCCATTTTTTATTTCCATAGAGTAGTCCTCATTTCCACAAGGCAAGTTAAAAATATTAATCTGCTAATATATCCTGCAGATTCACACTACGGATTATGTTCTTAACTATAATCAGCTGTATAGCACATTTTACAAAGAAACAGAGAAAGTACAGGCAAATGTGACCAAGTGCCTTCATTTAAAATAACACAGTCAACCCCAGGTCATCTGGTCTTTTATGGAAGAAGAGGAACTCAGGAGATCTATTTTCCATTCTCTGGCCTGATACAGCTGCTAGTGCTGTAGCTAAAAGCTGGTATTCATCTTTGAAGATAAGCTGCCCACATGTGTCTCTGGGGTTAGCCAGATGGTCTGAGCATGCTGCTGGTGCACAACTGCAGTGTTAGTACAGCCTGAGTGGAACTAATGGGCAGAAGCGTGGGTGGGATGCTCAATGACTTAAACATTTGCTTCTTTTTTCTTCGTTAGATGATACTGGTGGTCCACGCAGGCTAGCAAGCCCTAGCTTCAATTATGGTTGTAGGTGTAAGTTTTACACTTCTTTTGTGACGCGTGGGTACTGAGAGCTTGCCTTGTCGCACATCACCATTGGATATGCTGTACTTTTAACTACCTAAACCACATCCACAAGTATATTTTGTACTTCCCACAAAAGTTAAACTGGGCTAAGATTTCTCATATAGCTAATACATTTATATTATACTCATTAGAGGGTAGATAGGCAAAACATCATTTAACAAGGTACTGAATATTGATTAAAACAGCCCTGCATTTAAAATTTAAAAGCTCTATTTTCTTTCTTGTTGGTTAGCTTGGCTATGCAGTTAGACAAGAACCCTGCATTGCACCTTACAAATTCATGTGATTTTTTTTTTTTTGCAATTGGTGCTTCACAGCTATTTTGTCTAAGGCATGTTATGGCATTTAATGATGATACCAAAATTCTGAGAGACAGCAATAGGGAAGGGAACAAGAAATCTCCCAGGAGGACAAGAGCATAGAAACGCAGCACTCAATCAAACAAACAAGAGCCCAAACAATCTGTTGGTTTTCTGTTGCAAGCAGGCTAAAACCGACTTCTGAAGAAAACAAACCAAACCTTTCTGTTCCTCCAGCATTCAGCCTCATCTGTACAGAATCTGTTCACATTATGTAAAGCTTCTTGAAGAGAAAGCAAGCTTTCTTTACCACCAAACAGAGTCCATTAATTCTATGGAAAAAAAACCTCTCCTTCTGGGTGTTGTTTAGACTTATATAAATCACTATTTTAAGCACTTTACAACATAGTAGTTTTTTCACCTTAGTGTTTCAAAATGGTATCTGACAAACGATCAGCTTAAGTATAGGAATACTTACTTAGGAGGTACTTCAGTCATTCAAATTTCATTTATTACACTAAAAATCAACCTGTAACTGAAGTCATTAACCCTTCACTTTCCTAGGTATTTTATACTTTTCCACAATTTTTCTTTTCAACACTAAGAAAACATGAAAAGAGTTAGACTGATTTCTTAGGAATATGAACTGTCTACTGTTACAGCAGACCTACATCAGCTTATAGCCTGAACCACAAAACTTATATTCTTCATTGTCACTCATAACTTTCAGCTTATGTTTTCCAGAGTTAAATTTCTGAGTTACACAATAGTCACTGCAGAAAATTATGTAATACATTGTAAAGGGAGAATAGGGGTATCTGAATGGGACTTGCAACTATGAGCACACTGACTGGAGAGAAGCTGAACACAACACCCTGGGAACACCAGAGAGAGAAGTATGGTTGTAATTCAGCCCTCTCTGAGACATAGGCTCTTCCTTGCAGCTTGAGTTAATCTCTTCTCTCTGAGGCTGTTTCACAGCCTAGAAATTCTCCCCAAGACACTGGCCCCTGGACAACATTTCTCATTTCAAGTTTGGCAGAAGAAGAGCAGTGGGTTGTGGCTCTTCTCTTCTCCCCAGGGACACAGATACAGTCTTACGGCTTAAGCCAATTTCTGAAAAGTAATTTTCTACTTTGATTCCACTCTTTCGGCGTGCATGCCTGCCTCCTGCATACAAAATCTGATTTGCCATATCTGAGACTGTCTCCTAGCCTTCCTTTTGCCTTGCAACTACCCAAATACATGGGGCACAGAATGAACACATTTGCCTTGGTTACTTTTTATTTTCTAGGGCCCCAAAAAGAAACCCCATAAGGCTTTGTTGTCACCTTTGACTACTGTAGTAATTCATATTCTGTATGGTTCATAAGTAAATCTCCAATAATGTTAGTCATCTCTCTGTTCTCAAACTCTTTTATTAAACATGAAGAATGTGGCAAAACCTGTCTTATATGAGTTGCAATAACTTTTTACTCTTTGTTTTTCTATCACAGACAAAATATATACGTCTTGGAGTGATTCCTAAACTATTCCTAACGTTGACAGGAGGAGGAAAGCAACTCTTCAAACCTACAAAACCCAGTATTTTTCTAAAGTTTTGAGTTTCAGGTAAATAGCACTAAAATGCTTGATATACATCAAAGCAATTAAAACTACAAAGACCAGCAGTTTTGAAAAAATAAAAACTGTCCATATGAAACGTTTTTGTCTTAGTTTGGATAATGAAAAATGACCACAAGTCATTGCAGGGAAGCACTGATTTTTCAAATTCTCTGTAGGATGCCAATATGAGAGAGCACAGAAATCAAGGTATTGCCATAAAGCAGGAAGCCCTCTGCCCCTGCTTCCTACCGGTAGAAAGTTTTCCAATGACCGTGAAGGGTGGCAGGCCTGCTCCTGAAGGTGATGGCCTCAGAAGATATAGACCCCATGGTCAGTAAAAAACCTGACATACAGCAGTAGGTTTTTACATTGTTTCATATGATAGCTGTAGAATTTCCCAATTTTTAGGAGAAACCTTCAGCAAACTCATCCTTCTGGGGTCATGCTGATGTCAGAGGTGTTACAGCATGAATTATTTTAGATCTGAGAAGCTAAACAGCATTGGATCTTAGTTATTCTAGGTATGAACAGTATTATTTCCCCAACATACAGCTAGGCTAGAGTCTTACTCATAATTATATCTGTAAGCAACTATCAGGCATATTTGTAGTCTGTTAAAACAAGCAAAATTTGATGCCCATAAAACCCTACCAACATTATATGATGTTTCCAAGATACATTACTAATGATAAACAGCAGCTGTGAAAGTGAACTCCCTCCAAGTAAATGCAGAAGGCATTTTTCTTGGCATTAATTGTCAGACTGGACTCCGGAGTCAGCAGAGGCTTGAATGTGAATGATGAACTGCACAGCAGCCCACTGTGTGTCTGTAGCCTTAGGAAGGGCAGGCACAGCCCTGACTTTTAAACAAGGACACATAAACAGAGCCAAAATGCTGAAAGCCATCATTATAAAGCCTGAGACAAAATGTAAGAACAACAACAAACAGTTGGGTAACCTTTTTGAAGTGGATATACTCCCCTTTCAGCATTTTCTGAATCTCCTTAAATTTTGATTGGCTTTAGATTTGAAAGCAGTTGGCAGACAGTCAAAATTTAAAATTGATGGAGTACAATTGGTCTGTTCATGGGATGCTTGGAAAAGAAAATAATGATCTTTCAGACAAAAATGTTCTGAGGAAGCTAAGCCTCCATGTCAACAGATAAGAAAGCAAACAGTGGTACTGAAATGACTGGAACAGTATTTAAAAGAAGGTTTTGTCCTGAAGGAATTGTAGTAAATTCAGAGGCCTTTGTACTTGGTGATCTTTAGGATATTCTTTTATGCTTCCAGGATATGCTGGCAGTATAACAAAGTCCAAGGGTCACACCTAATTTGTATAAATTGCATTAGTCCAGAGGGGAGAGCTGAAAATCTGCAGCTCATAGCATAGAAGAATGATCCCTGTATTGATCCAAAAAATTTAAAATGTCAGACCTACTTAGCACAGTGTTTTAGACCAACCCCCTGCAAAAAAAAAAAAAAAAAAAAAAAAAAAAAAAAAAAAAAAAAAAAAAAAAAAAAAAAAAAAAAAAAAAAAAAAAAAAAAAAAAAAAAAAAAAAAAAAAAAAAAAAAAAAAAAAAAAAAAAAAAAAAAAAAAAAAAAAAAAAAAAAAAAAAAAAAAAAAAAAAAAAAAAAAAAAAAAAAAAAAAAAAAAAAAAAAAAAAAAAAAAAAAAAAAAAAAAAAAAAAAAAAAAAAAAAAAAAAAAAAAAAAAAAAAAAAAAAAAAAAAAAAAAAAAAAAAAAAAAAAAAAAAAAAAAAAAAAAAAAAAAAAAAAAAAAAAAAAAAAAAAAAAAAAAAAAAAAAAAAAAAAAAAAAAAAAAAAAAAAAAAAAAAAAAAAAAAAAAAAAAAAAAAAAAAAAAAAAAAAAAAAAAAAAAAAAAAAAAAAAAAAAAAAAAAAAAAAAAAAAAAAAAAAAAAAAAAAAAAAAAAAAAAAAAAAAAAAAAAAAAAAAAAAAAAAAAAAAAAAAAAAAAAAAAAAAAAAAAAAAAAAAAAAAAAAAAAAAAAAAAAAAAAAAAAAAAAAAAAAGGAGAAAAAACAAAACCCAACACCAAAAAACACCAAACCACTGTTGAGGCAGCTGTGACTTGTGGACAAATTCAAGAAGGCACACAAAATACATGTAAGTTAGACACCCCCTGGCAAATGTGGGGCAGATGTGCTGGATCATTCTGTGTCTATCACTTACTGTCCTCCCTGAATGAAAAGCAGTGAACTCAATGGGTCAGCAACTGGGTTCTGGCTCAGCAAAGCACTTGGCTTCCTAATCTCCCCTGGGTCCTGAGGGCAACCTGCAAGATGCTGGGAGATTGAAGAAGCTCATGACTTCTACAGTACTGGGACTTGAATTTGTATATCAAATTTGACCTACTTTTGCATCTGGATGACATGTTGTTGCTGACGTCAGAGCAGAGGAAAGTGCGAGAGACAGAAAAGATGTGAAACAATGTCACTCAAACTGTCAGCTACCTGAAGATCCAGACAGATTTGTCCTGTCTTCAATAACAGGCCCAACAAATTTGGTGTGAAAGAAGGTAAATATAAGGAAGAATTTGTTTTGTGAGGGTGGTGTGACCCTGGAAAAAGTTGCCCAAAAAAATCACAGATGCCCCTCGCTGGAACTGTTCAATGTCATTTTATAGGGCTTTGGGTAATCTGGTCTAGTGAAACATCCCTGTCCATCCTGCAGAAGGGATGGAACATAGGCTTTTTGAAGGTTCCTTACAATCCAAACCATTTTGTGATTTTTCTGTGTTGGAGGACAAACACTGTGGTACCCTATGGTGAAGGGTCTGTGACATAGGGTTATACCTCTTTGGCAAATCTAGGCCACTTATTGGCATCTGTCAGATAAAGGAGTAGCTCCTAGAGTAAAAATGGCAATAATAGCTTCCTTTCCCTTTCCTGGCAATAAGTGCTGTTAAAAGTAGAGGACTTCAATTTATAAGCCTACTCTAGGTGAATCAATGTCCCTTTCGATCAGCCAAGCAACAGCTCGCAGGGGCACCAGCCAGTGTGCTGAGCCAAGGGCTGGCTTTTCTTCAGCAGGAATGGAAGAGCAGGGACAGGATTAAGTGAAGCATCTATTCTTATGGTTTACTGGTAGTGTGCTGGAATCATTTCACAGGTTGGGGCAGTAAAGGGAGGGCAGCAGGCAGCGTGTGTAATGTGTGGGGAGCTGGGGAGCGGATGGAAAATCTGGAACTAATAGGCATCTTTTCATCTTTCTCACTCTGTTTTCTTTCCAGTGGTGCCCAGATAGGGGACAAATTTCCCATAAACAGTAATCCTTTAGAATGTGCTCAAGTATGGCTATTACTTAACTTCCTGATTAGTAGCAATCACCACCTGCTACTTCTGCTCCACATTGTCCAGCATAATGGAAGTGTTCATTTCCCTGGCTGGGAAAAAGTAATGGGAGGGGAGTCTCTCTCCCCTTTTTAGGAAAAAAGAGCAACTCCTTTTCTTCTGTAACTAATCCCAGACCATATTTATCCAAGAAAATAAAATTTTATTTGTGATGACAAATAGCTGGATAAGGCAGATTATGATAACTTAAAAAAAAACCCAAACAAACCAAAACCAAAACAACAAAAAACCCAAATCACAAAAGCAATCATTCCAATTTTTTTGAAGTAATTAATGGTTCCTGCTGCAGGGCTTTTTTATTGCCTGACTATGGCTTTGAGATCCTAGAAAGCACCAAGCAAAGACAATATATCCAATATTTTTGACAACTCAAACATGCAAAGACTTTGCAAAGACTTCTGCTTTCTTCAAACCTTACAAGCTGAAGCTGCCAAGGGAGCTGCACATGTTGCCTTGAAAGACAGCTGTTAAAACAGTCCCCTTTGATCAAAATTCTTCCATGTTTATAGCTAGAGCAAGAGAAAGTATTATAGGATTTTCTTAGCATGGACTGAAAATCATAAAAAGAATAAAACTTGCAAAACCTGAAAAGTGCATTTGTCATGAGCGGGCATAACTTTTGAAATGTCAGTTAAAAGGAGACAACTCATGAATAGACTATGAGGATTTTCAGACTTTCTATTTCCCTAAAGTCCTCTTTTGTTTTACACTGGGAGTGGTGGTGTCCCTTCCTAGAGAAGCACAGGCAGGCAGTAGATTAGTCCTTATTTAGATGGTAAGTTCCAGCCTATTTGAATTGTATTAAGCATTCTCCTTACTTCTGTGGGATTTGTCATAAATCTTGAGTAAATATACTTAGCACAATTCTAAAGACTGAAGTTTTGATTTCTCAGAGGGCTCAAATCTTTAAGCCTTAAAACTTCTCTTGTTTAAGAGAGATAAAGCAAAAGAATCTACTTGTCAAAACAAACATGGGGTAAAAAACCCTCAGTACAACCCTAGACTTTATCTCAATGGGAAGTGGCACTCATTCGAGGCTATTCCATAGCATTCTTTGCCCAGGAGTGAAATCTATTATAGGAATTAGTACTGCCCTTTAAAATGGTAGCATCACTAAGAAGCGAATGAATCCTACTCTCTTTCCCTCTCTTTTCCTATCCATTCTCCTTCTTCTAAACAGTATTCAAAGGTTTCTTCAAACGTCTTCATCCTATCTTTGTTGCCATGGTCTCTCACAGAGTTGAAACAACATTTTAAAAACTAATGCCTGCTCTAAATGCATTGTTGCTGGGATGCTGAGTCAGTTCTCTGCTGGCTAGGGGGAAAGAAAGACAATCTTTGAAAATCAGTTTTAATATTCAACTAACCTGAATGGGGAAAAGCAAGACATCTATATGCTACTAGACAGAAGCAGAACTTTTCAGGGGTGAGAGGTCTTGTATTTTGGAAAGAAAACCAAACTGTGTCTAGGTTTTTTTGTGTCAGCTATGCTGGTTTTACTCTTTCTTTTTATTCATACTAGAGAAAGACAATTGCTTCTCAGAAGGGAAAAAAAAACCAAAAACCCACAGAAGAATCCTGTTGATTAACACATACATCCCCCCCAAATAAATCCTTGCCGTCGGGATGACAGAAGATGCTTGGTATGCAGTTGTGACAGGCAGGGCTAGTTTTGGCATGGCAGAAATGAGTAGGGGGAAATGATGAAGAAGCACCATTATTTCTAAGTGAACCAAAAAGATATTTTGCTTGTATTCAGCTTCTCTGTTTGCTTCTCTTGTTTAACTACTTGCACATTCTTTGAAATAAGGTCCATCTCTAGCACACATATTTGTACATCACAAAGGGAAACAAGCTTACTTTTCTAATTCAAACTTTTAAGCTTTATCATATAAATGAGAACATCTATTTGCTATGTAAATTAAAGCAGTGCACACTCTGCACACACATTTCAAGGAAAGACAATCTTTGTCAGAGTCTTGCTTACATCAACTTTAAATTGTTTTTATATGCCTGGCTTCAATTTTTTTGAGATTTTTGAACATCTGTCCTTAGGCCCGTGGTCTGGCATGGCATGCTAAATTCTGTATATTTGTTCATTATTCCCAGGGGAGGAATTTACATGAAAATTCTGCTGGTCTAATTATATGCCTCAGCTAGGAAAACTATTCATCTGTCCACAGCAAATTTCACCTTTATGAAACAGATGATGACTTTGCCAGAAACTTTCTGGACATTGTAACAACTGAAGGTTTTACAGCCTGCATTTGTAATGTGGGTCATAAACTGAACTGAAGGGGAAAAAAAACCCTTAGATCATTACATTGCTTTTGAAAACAACCCTTCACCTTTGGGAAAAAAAATCACAGTTTAATGGGGAAAGATGTTTGCAGCAGCAGGTAAAATGTAGCCTCCCCTGCTACTTGTATCTCCTGAAGTCAGGTAGTCCAGGTCGTGAATGAGGAACAGCTCAACAAGGATCTGAAAACAGCATGTTGTGGGTCTCAGTCTCTGAGATACTCATGGGACTGAATACTGGAAGTGTTTCAGGGTGACAGGATGTAGAAGGAAGAGTAAGTGGGGCAAGAGTTCTTCCTATAACTTAAAAATCACAAGTGGGAAAGTGCATTCCTACAGGATGAAGATGGATACACCAAAACTGAGCTGGCAATCTTGGGCTTTGCAGTTTTCAAAGCTGTCCACATTTTAGAAAGTTTAAAGGTATTTCTGATGAGATGAATACAGACTGCACATTGTGTGTACACTTCTCCTGCTCCTTTCCCCCCCACTTTTCTCTGTGACCACATCACTTTTTCCCCCCATGATTTTAATTCACATAACTTTCCCCTTTTCAGATCTAACACCTTTCTCTCCTGGTCTTTTGAATTTACTCTTTTTCATTCTGTGCTCCTTGCTCTTAGTTTGCTAGTTTTCACTAAACTTTTCTTTTCCGTGTTCTCCTAAATTCCACACTCCCCAAACTTTCATATTCCCCTTTTCTAGTTGGTTCTTGGCTTTACAGTCTTTTTTAATACTGTTTATATACTGTTGCTGGGGCTTCCATTGCCTTTTTAAAGTTTCCTCTATATATTCACATTCTTCTATCAGCTGTATCAACCCATCAATCCTATTGCCAAATCTACCACACACTCTTCTTGCTTATCACTATCATAACCTGAAACCCGTTTCTCCAAATAATTTCACTTTTGGATACCAGTGCTACCCATGTGCATTAATGTTTTCATTTTCCATGGCTTGGATCCTTCTAGGTTCATTTATTTTCTGCCCAATAAGCTCTTCTTCTAATGAGTACATTTTCTGAGCTTCTCAGTATGTATTTAATTATCATCATCTTCCTAAATGGACTGCTCTTTTTTTTCCCCAAACTTGACTAAAATTCCCCCCCTTTTTGTACCCATCACAGAGGCATCTGAGAGCCTAATGACAAGAATGAAACAGCACTCTCTGCTTCCTAGCCTGGGCTTCCCCTGCCATGTTACTTCCTCATAGCTTGTGGACTTTCTATGGAAATTGTAGTTTCCCTAGCGATCCATCAGCGGGATTCACAGAGCCATGGGCATAGGAGGGCAGTACCTTCAGCTGTGAGCTTTCACTCCTGATGGGTTGTACCAGAAGAGGAAGAGTTATTCTCATCCCTGCCCTTACAGCACAGCTGGCTCTGTCCTCTTCCTCAGGCAGATTCACTGACTGCCACGGTACAACCTTTGGCACAAAACGAGACAGGATTTGGCCCCAAATCAAAGACCTCACCAGTGTGTCATACGAGTTAGTATGAGTGTCTCTCTGTGCTGGGGAAGGGCTAAGAGCTAGAATAGCAAGGGTATTTCAGGTCAGGCCTGAGGCGAATTAGCAGACAAGTTGTGAAGCTTACACAACATGTGGCCACATTATGTGTGGCTCCAGTCAGCGCTAATAGCCTGTCATTGAGCTCCACATTTAAACAATTTGAGCAAACAGCAAACACAGAGGATGGGAGGAGGGAAAAAGACCTTCGAGGAATAAGAAAGATCAGGCCACTTAGTATACTCGACAAGCAAATATTGTAGCAGTGAGGACAACGGAGTATCTGTTAGGCAGTTAGAGACAGAACTCAGTTCCTACCATGCAAAAGCAACATAATATAAAACCAAAAATATACAATTTGTCCAATTTTTAAATTCCCTTTGTTAGCAGTTTTTCGGGCTACATTGGAAACCAGTTATTGGTTTAGGCTGGATCGGATCATGTGCACTTTAAGAGAGAAAAAAATAAAATAGATATGGTTTTGGTTTAGCAGCAAGGAAACTAAAAAAGGGGGGAACAGAAGGAAAAAGAAAAAAACAGTTTTAGTAACAACAAAGTAAACTTCAACCACATCCATATAAATAACATCGATATTAGTGTTGGGAAGTAAAAATAAAACATTTTATAATAGAACTTAGAAACCATGCTGCACTGTTTAGTATGAAAATAATAGCCTTTCGAGCCAGTCCTGTTAAGAGTACTTATTTAATCCAATGTGGAATTGGCTATGAAACCATCCACTCTACCATGGGAATGCTTAGCTCAGTATCTGGTAGGTTGCCAGCCATTTAAAATGTTTTTGTGTTGGTTTAATGATTGTTCCCATGAGCACTGACAGTAAGGGTTGACATTAATTAAAATACTAAGTCATCAGAGCTTGCATTGTGGGGAGAGAAAGAAAGGGCTGGATCCAATTGTCTTCAAGGTTTCTTCGGCCTTCCACATTTTTCTCTTAGCTGCATCATACGTCCCAAGTATTCTTTTAGCTGAGGTGTAACAATGTAAATAGACTGTCCCCACAAATATAATCTTTTTAAGTTTTTCACATACTTCCATTTAACTGATTAGAGGACAGTCATTAAAACCAGCTAATCATGTAATGTGGCTGTGTTCTGAATGCTAAACAAAATGCCTAAATGAAAGAGGATTTTAAAACAGTGTCTGCTTCTCAACTTATTTTTACTGTGTACTCAATGGCACACAGTACAGTACGAATTCTGGGCCTTATCCTCATTAACCGCAAAACTCATTATCTCATATAAAAACAGACCCTTTTCATATAGTGTGTTGCAAAAGGTATGAAAAAAAAAATTAAAGATGTATTTTGGCACACACTCTGGAAACATGACAAAGTATTTCACATAGAACTGCAAAATTAAACCAGAATAGCATAAAATCCTGAGTAAGACCCACAGCTAAAATGATTTTTGCATCATTCAGAAAAATAGTTATCCTTATTCATTTATCTCATTTTATTAAACAAAGGCACACAAATAGGAAAAAGTCACTTAACACCTGGAGTCCTCAGAATTGAGTACAGAGCCTGAGTTCTTCCACTCCCATCCATTCAGCAAGCCTGTATTTTCATCCTTCTGGCAGGGGCTTAATACTGCAGAGAGCAAGAATGCAAGACAAAGTTTACTCTACATATAACATGATCAATAGCCTAAGAATAAACACTTCTGGCTTGACAAATGTGAAGAAGCAAGCTGAGCCAACATAAAAGCAATGGGAGATTTTCACAGTAAGCAATACATATCATAAAGGAGACTGCTAGTCTCCTAAAAGATAGAACAACCCTTTCCATACACAAATCACATTTGGTCCTTTGGATCAGCAGTCACATGAATCTGCAACTTTGGGTCACTTCAGTCCTGGCAAAGACCAAAATCTAAATGAGGTGCCTGAAAGCAGTTACCATCCCAGCTCATTCACCAGCACAGAGGACAGTGCTCACACTGCTTCCCATCATGCCAGGAGGCTGAGTAAGAGAAATCCCCATCTCTGAATATCTGCAACCACCACTGTGCACATACTAAACATTGCTCCTTTACCTTGTTTGTGGACAGATGCAGATCTTCTCACCTGCCCTGATATCAAACAGGGGGCAGGGGTTTTTGACCACCACAGGCAGATTTCTGTGATGACAAACCCTGAAATATGGGAACACTCTTTGGCTTTTTGGTGTACATGTTCTCTGAATAATCTTCTCATATAAATAAGCTACCCAGTCTTTGAATCATTCGGGAGCTTATCTACATGTAGAAGAGCCAGAGCAGGCAATAGAGGTCCTTGTCCTTCTACATGAGGGCAGGAGACCTAACGTCCTCCTGAGGCTTGTCTTTAGTGGAGCCTGCTATGGACACAAGGTTAAAAGGCAGGGGGTGGATTTAAATTATTCTTTTCATTTGAAACTCTTGGGTTTAGTTTGGGGGGGGAGGGTATTTGTTTTTCTGGTGGAGTTGCTTTTTCAGGGTGGTGGTGTTTTTCTGTTTGTTTGGAGTTTAAGGGCAGACAGGCTCGCAGGGATAAGGCAGTGCCCAAACAGCCCCGCCAGCCCGTCAATTGTCCGAGCGCGGACTCTCAGCTCAGCCTGGCCGTGGCAGTGCATGGATAAAGCAGGTCCCCCCGCTGCTCTGTGCCCCATCCGAGAGCCGCGGTAGCGCGGACGGAGCCCGGCCCGGAGGGCACAGGGAAAGCGGGTGTTGAGGGCATCGCTGCCGAGGCCGAGGCCGCGCTCCTGCAGNCGGCACATTTCTTCATTTCTCACTTGAGTGCCCTTCTTTAGTTCCCTTTCAACTGCCCACTTTATATCGGCTTCATTACACCACCGCTCCATTTGTGATGTAAATCGGGAAACTCAGGGAAGTTTTTCTTTTGGCCTTGTCTGCGGAAGAATACCGAGAGGTATTCAAAACGTATTAACACAAATCAATGGCACCAATAAAAGCAAAATCTCCTTAGCAACATAATCTTGATTGCAAAAGGAGAACTGAGAGCATTTAGCAGAACAGTGGCCCACATGGAATACGCATTTGTCTAGAAGAATGCAGCACAAAGCCTAAAAGAGAGATGCTGAAAAAATCCAAAATTAACTCACACTGAACAGTTACTCTTTTTTTCAGAAGTACACAATTGGCTACATTAAATCTATCGTGCGCTTTTCTGCTCAGCAACATTGTATCATACCGCTTTGCAAGCCCACATTACAACACCCGGAATGCTTCACAGCGCCGGGCAGGAGCACCCCTCCCCACCTGCAAGTTGGGACATGAGCATGTCCAACACACCCCCTCATATATGTTAGAGACATTATACACACACACAATTATTAAGAGGCTGTCAAGATTTCCATACTAGAGTAACCAAAGAGCTTAAAATGTCTCATGCAAGGAAAAGCTGCTGGATGATGAGAACCAAGGCTATCCTTGGCAAGGTGGAGAGCACAGACCTCGTTTTTGTTCATAACGTTCAGGTTAACCAGTATTTCATAGTGGATGGTCTGAAAAACATGTGAATTGCATGGATGGTGCAATGATTCCTTTCTGAATAGGTGGTGTCTGCCTCAATTAGATGGAAACCCTATCTTGTTTGAGAGTACACGTGAACAAAATAGAAGTGTAGAAACAGCTTCAACATCACCATTCAACCATAATGATAGTAAATTTAACAAATCCTGCTTTTGTTAAAAAGCTTTAAGTCCAAATGTGGACTTAATGAAAAATCACTTTGAAACACTTAGGGTAGGCAATGCCTGTAAATTTGGTAACTCCAGTCCTAGAGTAACCTAAATTACCCAAAATCATTTTCTCTCCCCTCTCATCCACCCCCCATTTAGACTAAAAGTATCAACTGGAAGTAAGATGAGACCATTGAACAACACAGCAGTTTCTCAGGTTTTTCCTTCTCTTCCTCTCCCTATCACCCCCTCCCCCAACACAGATGAAAAACAGTAAGGCTTAGTAGATAGGTTAACAATTATTTTATTAGTTTATATTACATACAACTTAAGAAATGCTTTTAAAAAAGTTATATTGGAGTCCATTCTAATTCTGGGTCACGTCAGGAAAAAACAATGTTGATGTATTAAATAATACTCTATAATTCAACAATAGATTAGCCTCAGAAATTTAGCAGACACGGTTAAGTATTCTTAAATATGCATATATACAATTGTGCAGCCTTTAAAAAGTCCTTTTATTCCTATCTTCTCCTCCCAAAGCTGTGCACCCTGTGAACACAGTACTGGCTTCTAAGCCTTGAGTCTCTCACCCAGACTTAGAATACTTGAAGAGGAATGTTACAATAGTGGAAATCACAGCAACCCTATCTTTCTAAACTGTGAGAGGAGAGATGCCCAACAGGCAAAATTAACATCAAGTCTCTCTGTAAGTAGCAGCTTCTTTAATATCCAGTTTTAGGTTAAATTATTGCTTACACATTTTCTGCTTGAAATAGATTGTTAACATACTCGAAAACATTGGGGTTTAAGTTTTCCCTCTTGATGGCAACATCCTTTCAGTGACTTATTTACCATTACTGCTTCATAGATTTAACAGGTCTTTCCTAAGCACACACAGTCTGATGCAATTCTCTGCATATTCTTTTAAAGCAACATGAATTTCAAAGGTCGAATTTAGCACACAACATTTAGGCACTGTTTTGTAGTTTACTACTCTTCCAAATTTATGTTTGGAATGAGTTTGTATTCTGATTGCCATACTCCATCACTTATGAAAACAAGAATCTGGGTTACACTTCTCAAATCAGGAACTACTTTGCATTCCCTGTTATCTCACTGAACCAAACTGTTCATTGACAATATTAACCAGTAGGTACACTGCATATCCTAACAAGTTAGAAAGCCTGTTGCTAGCATTAAAGGATCAGAGATAAACACTTGGAGTTAGATATTTATATCAGCAAAATGAAACCAGTTTAAAGATACAGCCACCAAAATTATCAGCTATACTGGCATCAGGATATCTGACTTTTTGAAACATTTCTAAACATAACTTTAAAAATGTATTCATAAACCTAAAATATTGTAACAAAAAAAAGTCTTCAGCTGACTACTAAGTCTAGTTTTCAAGATGAGGCAAAGTAACTTTCAACTATTAAGCTATAAATGAGAAGCAAACAACAAAAAATCATGTTTCAATAAACATTATAAAAATCTACTATTTGCCCCCTAAAAGTGAGCATTTGTCAATGGTTCCCTTCTCCATAAAAACTGCAACTACAAAAGTCTTACTTACCTGAACTTAAATTGTACTAACTGGATCCTACTTGTGGGCCTTAGATATACTGTCACACAACAGGAGCTGTCTGGACAAGTCAAGAATTTTCTTTGGAAACACTCAACCATGCATTACAGGCTCCAGCTTAGGAAAAGACTGTTCTGCACTCATAGTGCAGCTCTCATCAGCAATTCCATTTTGGTCTGGCTATTTTAAATGAAGAGATGCTGAGTTTAGAGGCAACCTTACCTTCTGCATTATTATTCTGTATGGTAACTGAATTGTCTACCAACCAGAGCATAAATCATAATTAATAACATCCTTAACAAAGTAAGAAAAGTGAATGGACGTTAACATAGTCTACATAATTACTGAAATGGACTGCTAGCTTTTGCTTAACTTGCATCATTCAATACTATTTCATTAATTTCAAAACTATTTTCTGTCATACTCACAGAACTCTAAATGTAATCCCCAAATCCAATCTTTTGGGTGTTACTTCTCCTAATTCCTATGTTTCATTTTTTGCCTCATTAAATTGTTCCTTGAGGAACCAAGCATTTATGAATCCTCTTTTAGGAAAATAAATCTTAATGAAATATTAATGACCTAAACAAACCAGAAGACCTTTTTTTTAAGGACAGCTTCCATGAAAACAGTAAAATGTAGTTTTATAAAAGATGTGTATTACCCAGGCATTATGCAGTAGGGATACATACACCAGCACGAGTGTCAACATATGAAATTTCATGCAAGGAATCAGGGAGTTTTACATTTTCAAATATAGTTCCTAATTCAGCCCCCACTGACTGAAACATCAATGTGCAGAAAGATGGAAGTTCCAAAACTAATGAACTGCAAAGTACTGTTACCAACAAAACAATACAAATGGATATCTAATGAAGAATAAATGCATGTTTTCAGCAATGAAATTTTTTCACTTCTAGAGTACTTCTCCCCTTCAAATTATTTTGTTTCCCCAAGAAGAATGATACTGTTTTCTTAGTACACAAGTATCCCCTGATTCACGCAGCCTACAGAGAGAACTTTACAAAGAATAAACACAGGAATTAAGAAGGTAGCACCATTAGAAATAATCACTCCATCCAAATAAGAAAAGAAAACCTTCATTTATCCTTATCCAACATACTTTGACATTCAGCAGCCTGGTAATACAGGGTAAAAGAAGCTCTCATAACTGTATATTGATAACATTCATAATGGTCATGCATATTACAATCAAGTTTCTAGGGTGACATTTGCAGAGTAAGCCTTCATGCAGATAGGCATTCAGCTCATTAACTCCATTTTCATATTTCCTATTAGTCCCTGAGAAGTTAATATTTCTACCTACAATATGGCTATTAAAGGCATTATAATGATCATACACTTAGCTGTTTGTCATGGAAATGCAACGTGGCTATAGGGAGAAGCACAGAAATTACAGCAAATTAGCAGTGATGAATACAGATTTCTGAAGTGCTTTCTTTTCATAAGCAAGGTTGCTGAAGAGCAACACAAATTATTTTAGTCACAGATACAGAACTAGCTAGAGCCACTTACCCTTAATAAGTCACTACTATGAATCCAAGACATTTGAGGCTCTGAGACCTCTTTAATTGAGAGTTTCCTTTACACAAAATCATCTGGATTTTGACCTAATGTAGGGTCACATCATGATCCTTCTTTTAATTACTCAACAGCAGTGCTGGGAGAACTTAAAAGAACCAGGGATTTTCTTTGCTTAACAAGTCTTTTGCCTCTTCAATTAAAGTGATGTCTTTAAACTGTTCAGAATTCAAATGGGGGTTTTGGTGGACAATTTGCATTATTGCCAGCTGCTCAAACCCCATAAACTAGGGCTCCAAAACACGGGGACCAAATTAAAATTAGGACTTTAGGGTTGGGGGTGGAGGGAACGGAATAAAGACAAGTTCTTTTTCCTTGGCTCCTGGCTTCTAAGCAGTTACAGATTGCATTTTAAAGCTCTTTGTACAATCTTTGGGGCTAGACGAAGACTTTTAGGAAAAAAAAATTAAAGCTGACTTTTAAGTAAGCCTGTATCTGAGAGATAGAGTGTTACATTTAAACACCATGGTCTTGAGAATTATAAAAACGTATCATTTAACAAATTGATTTAGAGATTATCATTTACATCTAAGTACTGTAAAAAGTTTTTACAATCTATTCTACTTGGATTTAAGTACAGTGGGAAATTTTGGATTTGCATAAATAGTTTATTAAAATTACTCTTATTGACCTATTACAACAAATTTACTGATTACCTGTAACCTATCTCCATAAACATTTTTGTTTCTGGTGAAGTTTGCCAATCCCAATAAAAACTTCAAGTCACTGCTATTTAAAAACAGATGAGCTCTTCAGAATTCTTCACATAGGGTCAGAGAGAAAGTCCTTCTCCCTCAGAACTTATTTCCACCTAGCTAAAAAATTTAAAAGAATTTGTTTCTATTCTACTACAGTACAAAAGAAATCTTTATTCACCAGTTAAAGACAACTATATCTAAACATAATAATTAGCTCTCACAGGGATTCATTGATCCCTTCACCATTAGTTTAGCAGACTAAAGATGAAATAGGCATAATTAGCATCATTTGCTAAATGATTAATATCAACTTGATACCTAACTTAAATGTTCAAGGAAATTTGAACTAGATAAGATTATTTATAGGAATTGCTGAGTAGCAAGAAGCTGAACAAGTTAGTATAATGTAATAGTTATTTTAGCAAAGAGTAGGCCGTGTCCTGGAAGTCCTACTATAGCTTCTGGTCTGCTCAAACTGTGCAATTTCATTCTTTGCCAAGTGGACAAAAATGGTAATATATGTGTTCTCACTAGCAATCAAAATAAATAGATTGAGTATTTCAGAAGCAACATCAAAAGAAAATCCTGACAACTGCTGTAGGCATTAAACAGTTGATTAAAGCTCCTGCCATCTTCAATTTCCATCACTGTAATTAATGAATTGAAAGGGATTGTATGAAAATGTTTTTTAACATTCTTACTAGGTGAGTGTACTACTTCTTCAGGAGAGTACCACTTCTGGGATAAAACTCATCTGTCTATATAGGCAGTTTCTCAAGTTTTCTGATTATATTTTAAGTCAGAGACATTGTTTTAACAAAATAGCCAAAATACTTTTTGAGGGAATAAGTCTGGCCTCCTTACAAAGGGATTTAACTTTCTAATTGCTCAGAGCTCTGCTTCAGATCTCTACATTATTTCTTAAAGAGAAAGTCACAGCTAAAACATGGAAATGCCTGTTAACCACGCCCATGACTGCTGATGCACCTAGAAGTAGACAAGATCTTAACCATCACTACCATTACTGTGGAAGCTTTACTAATGGGATATTCTGTAAACCTGTAAGACACACTCTGTTCACTGCTGTGAACAGAACAGCACACATCACACCCAAAGCAGCTTTACTGTTGGTAGGTTTGGGTGCTGCTAGCAAGGTAGCTGTGGACGTGACAGAACACAGTATGGGAAGTTTGGGTAGTAGACT